>MU392266.1:0-124724 GCA_022578495.1 Nemania sp. NC0429 | reverse complement strand
CAAAGCTAAAAAATATATTATAAATATATAAAAATTTAATAAGTTTATATAAACTAAATTTATTAAATTTAATAACTATATATATATAGCACCTAGGTATATAAATAAATGCTTTTTTTTTAAAAAAAAAAAAAACTAAACAGATAGATTATTTTAATACACCTTTAGTAATCCCACTAGTTTTAGCACTAGTTATCTTTTTCTATTTAATTTAGACTTTATTTCTACGTAAAAAGTATATAGCTTTAAAAAGTGGCTGGTGGGATCACCTTATTTTAATAGAGAAGTAGAAACAAATTTAAAACTAAAGGCCTTTTTAAACCAGGTGTAAAAAAAGCTTTTGTTTTTAAAGGCTAACCTTAAAACGGCTAGTGCAGGTGTTAAATAGGTGTTAGATATATATTATTAGTGGCTAAGCTTATTAGTGGTTTATATAAAGCTTGTTTTTTATATAACCGCTAGGTAAAAACGGCTAGGCTATTTATTATATATTGGTATTTTATTAGTAAAATAGTTAGTAACTCGATAAATTTTAGTATATTTATTTTTTTATATAAATTATATTAAATTTTATATATTTTTAAATTATATTAATTTAATTTTTTTAATAATTAAATAGCTGTTATATTTAAATATTTTATTTATTTTACTTTTTTTATTTTTTTTTTATTTATTTAATTTATTTAACTAATTTATTTTATTAACTTTTTTATTATTACTTACGTTATTTAATTTTTTATTTTATTAAATTTATTTTTAAATTAATTTTATTATTTTATTTTATATAAAGTTAATTATTTTAGTTATTAAGCATTTTATAGCCGTTATTTTTAAAGCTTTTATTTTTTTTATTAAAACTTTCGCTGTTATTTTTAAAGCTTTTTTTTTTTTAAAAGCTTTTGCTGTTATTTTTAAAGCTTTTTTTTTTTTTTAAAGCTTTTGCTATTATTTTTAAAGCTTTTTTTTTTAAAGCTTTTGTTATTACTTTTAAAGCTATTGCCGCTGCTTTTATTGCTTTTTTTATATATATTTAATACGATTTATATAGCTTTTATAGCAGCTTATATAGCTTTTAAAGCATTTTATTTATAATGCCGCCTTATTAGCACTTTATTTTTTTTAAAGCGTTGTTAACCGGGCATTTTACTTTTCTTATCCGGGCACTTTTCGGACCGATACGGCCTGCTACACCGCTGACGGCCTGACTTACACGGCTGACACGGCCAACTTTTTATTGCAGATTTGAAGAAATTAGGTTTATTACAGCCTGTTAATTCGTTCGAATAAGTATATTGCCGTTAATTAAAGCCAAATAGTTATATTGCGGTTAATTCGTTTGAACCGGTGTATCGTAGTCAATTGCAGACTACGCAGTTGATACCACGGCCTGCAAAATAACGAAGCCAACGAGGTCAACGAAGACCTGATTAACTGCGATAGATTTGATTAAATTGACTGCGATGGATTAAATTGACTTCGAATTGACTAATTAACTTGGCCGTGTCAGCCGTGTAAGTCAGGCCGTCAGCGGTGTGGCAGGCCGTATCGGTCCGAAGGGTGCCCGGATAAGAAAAGTAGGATGCCCGGTTAGCAACGCTCTTTTTTTAACAGTTAATTTATTAGTAAAATTAGTAATTACTTTTATTTAGCTTATAAATAATAATAGTTTAAACAGATAAAGATTTATAAAGCTAAAACATTTTTTAAAGCTTTAATTTAATAGCAGGTGCTATAACTAACCGACCGATTTTTATTAACCTAACTATAATACTTATAATAAAATATATTAGTTTAAATAATTATTTATAAATAATGCCACAGCTTATTTTTTATTTTTTAGCTTTTTTAAGCTTATATATTATATATTTTTTAATTTTTTTACTATAATAACATTTTAAATTTTTTTAATTATAATATTAGATTATAATATTTATAATTATTAGTTTGTTTGCGCTATGTTTAATGTAAACGTTAAAAAATATATTTTTTATATTTATTTATTATTTAATTTTTTTTTATCGCTTTATTATTATAATGTTTTTTTATTATATAATTATAATTATTGCGACTTTTTTTTTATTTAAATTTACGTCGATTTTTTTTTACTGCATTTTTATTTTAATTATTTTTTAATTATTTTTTAATTTTATTTTAAATATCGCTTAGTTTTACGCTTATAATTTAAATTATTTTAATATAGCTTTTATTAAGCGTTATTTATTGCTAAATAATACGTTAAATATTAAAAAAGCTTAGCAATTTAATAAAAAAATTAAAAAATTTAAGTTTTTTACTGCTAAAAAAAAAAACTATATATTTATTATTTAAGTTTACTTTATAATTTTTATTTTAATAATTAAAAAGATTTTATAAATTTTTTAGCAAATAGTTAATAATAATTTAATAATATTAAAAATATTAAATATAATTTAAAGCGTTTTTTTTTTTTTATATTATAAAATTTATAAATATATTTAAAAAACTAAAAAATAATATAGCTTAAAGTAGTACTAAATTAAATAAAGCGTTTAAAATATTTTTAATTAAGCTAAATAATATAAATATAAATTAATATTTAGTTTAAACTATATTTAGCAACTAATTTATTAATAATTTTTTTATTAATAAGCTTACTTTATTATATAGCGTTTAATATAAATAAAATAGTTTTAATATAATTAGCGTTTTTTAGCATAATATTATATTAATTAAAATAATAATAATTTTAATAAAATAATAAAATTTAAACTAAGTTAAAAGCTTATAACTGCTAAAAAACTAAACGGCTAATTAAAAAGCAAAAATAATATTTTAAATAGTTATTATATCGTTAAAAAATAAAAAAAGTCGGATTTTAATAAATAGTAAATATTATTTATATATATATATATAATATACCTGCTTGCCTATATAGCTTTGCCTTTTATTTATATTTACTATAATTTCTTTTTATAAATAATCTAATAAATAAATATTTTAAAGTTTACACTGTTTAAAAAAAACTTATATATTTTAAAATTTATAACCTTTTTTAATATCTGTTTATTATAACTATTGTTTTTAGCATTTTTTTATTTTTTAATGCCGCCTTTATACTGCCGTTATGCTTAAAAACTTTTCGAACCGTTTTTTTTTTAAACAGCTATATTATTATAAATTTTATTAGCTTAGCTATTTTTTTTAGCAGCCTGCGACCGCATAAGTTTATATTATTACTAAATATATAAATTATAATAAAAAGTATATTTTTAATAATAAAAACGCAGCTATTTAAATACCTTATTTTAATTTTTAAAAGCTTTAAAAAAACATTTTTAATAAAGCTATTTAATATTATTATATTTTTAAACTAAAACTTTTAAATTTATACTAACAGTTTATATAATATAAAATTTAATATTAATATATTTATTATATATTTAATATGCTATATTATAAATAGCTTATTTATATATTAAACGTTTTAAACATATTTAATTAAAAAATAAGCTTAATTATAATTAATTATATTAAAAGGTAGTTTTATATTATTAATATTATTATTTTTATATTATATACCTGCGCTAATGTTTAAATTTTAATAAAAAATACTTTATTTTAGCTTTAGCATATTATTAATATTTTAATTTTAAACTTAAACCTAATATTTTTTATTAAAGCATTTTTAATAATTAAAGTTTAGCAGACAGCTATAAATTATATATAGCTATAGTATATAAAAACTAAAGCAAAAAAAAAAAATTAAAACATTAAAATTTACATTATTATTAAAAGTTTAAAATATAAATATTAATAAATTAAAACACCTAATAAAAAGCAAATTAATAATAATATAATATTAAAAAAAGCTTAAAAAGCTATAGCTATTAATTTTTTAGTGTTTTATATTATAAATTAGCATATATATAGCTGTGCTTATATTATATATAATATATTATATAATTATTATATTAAATAGCTAAAACTCGAGCTAACTAATATAATATATTTATATTTTTTTTTAGTATATTTTTTTTAAATAACTATTAAATAAATAAACTTAAAAAAATAATACTGCAGTATTAATAAAAAAAATATAATAATATAGCATATATAAATAAACTATATTATTATATAGTATATATAGTATAAAATAAAAAAAATATAAAGCTATTTATATAAAATTATAAAGCTATAAAATTTAAACATTTTAAAAAAAAAAAGCATAAAGCTTACGTTTGCTTAAACTAAAAAATAAAGCAAAATTAAAAACAATTTTATTAACTAGCTTATATAAAAGCTTATTATATTATAAATAAATAATAATTATATACTATTTTATTTAAAGCTTTTAAAAAATATATTTATTAAACTTATTTAATACTAAAAATAAATATTAAAAAATAATAGCTATAGCTATATACTATAAAAATATAATAAAAAAACATATTAAAAAATAAAGCTGCAGCTTTTAATAAGCTATATAAAAATAAAACTTATAACCAAATAATATTTTAGCTAGCTTAAAAATAAAAATTAAAAAAACTATAATATTATTAAAAGCTTTAATATATATTCCGGCTATTTATTTAGCTTTAAATTAAAAAAAAAAAATAAACTAAAAATAAAAAATAAAAAAAAAATTATAATTATAAATATTAAAAAAAAAAAAAAAACAGAAAAAAAGCAGACAATAAGCTTAAAGCTAATTAATAAGTTTATAAAAGTATAAACAAAAAAGTTATATTTTTAATAATAATAAAATAAATTTAATTATTATTATTTTTATTTTTATTATTTTTAAAATAACTAAATAAATTAAAATTTATTATATTTTATACGGTTTATAGCTATTATTTTTTTATTTATTTTTTATAATAGTATAGCATTAAAAAAGCATATTAGTTAATAATAAAAATAATTAAAATAATTTAAATAATATAAAATAAAAAGCTAGCAATAATAAAAACTTATATATAGCAATATATAAAAGCTTATTATTTTAAACCTATAAAATGTAGTAATTTTAAGCATAAGTAATAATATTTTTAAAAAAATATTATAATTAAAAAGTTATAAATTTAATATATATAAGCCTGTTTTGTATAAATAAATACTGTGGTAATATAAACTATATAATAAAAAGAGATTAATAGAAAAAAATAGTATATAAAGACTTAATAAAAAAATATTAAACTAATAAGTATATTTTAAAATATAAAACCTTATATTAAATATTCGAAATAATAAATAACGAAATGCTAAACCTGGCGATATAATATATATAAACAACCTATTTATAATAATCGATAATTAATTTAGCTTTTTTATTTAAAAAGATCGAAATAAATTTTATACTAAGTATTAGCTATTTATACTTACTAAAAATCGGCTGGCTTTTTAATAAAAGCCTGTTTTAGCTAGAAAAATAGGTAATAATAACGGCAGTAATAAAATAAGCTAAGCAGAAAATAATTTAAAAAAACATTATATCGGCATTTTTATAACAAATATATAATAATAAACTTAAACTTAATAACTTAAAAAAAATACTGCTAATACTGGCAATATAAAACTATATTTAGTTATAACTAGGTTAAAAATAAATTAATAAAGTAAATAAAAAAAAAAAAGATTTTAAAAATATTATAAAAAAAAAGGCTTATTTTTTTTATTAAAAAGCTTATTAAAAAAAAAAACTTTAAAGTATAATAGCATAAAATAAAATAAAGCAAAAACGAAATAACAGCTAAAAAATAAAACGTCGGCATAATAGCTAGAAAATAAAAAATAATTATTAAATAAATAAAAAATAATAGTTTAAATAAAAAAAACAGAATTTTAATATATACTTTAAAAGGCTTTTTTAAATAAAACCGCTTTTTATAATTTATAAAACCGTTAAAAAAAATTTAAAATTTCGACTAAGTAACTAAAGTATAGTAAGCGTAGGTTTAATTTCTATTTATTTTTAAATAGGTAGCCTTAGCTTATATTATTAATTATACGTTAGTTATAGCACGCTAGCTAGCGATCGTTTTTAATTTATAATAAAATAAATTATAATATATAAAATAACTATTAGGCTTTAGCGCTTTTTAAACTTTAAATATAATATTATTTATAAAATAGACAATTTATTTTATTTAATCTGCTATAATAATATAATTAATTATTTATTTTAGCTTAGTATTTATTTATTATTTTTTTATTTAGCCTAGCTAACCTGTTTATTATATTTTATATATAAAAAAAAAAACAAAGATTTAAATAATGCTTTAAGTTAATAAAACTAAGTAAATTAAGTTTATTAAACTTTATTAGTCGTAATAATTATATATACGTACTAATAAAGCCCGCTTTTATACTTTTTTTTTTATTTAGCTTTAAAAATGCTTTATTATATATTTATTTTTATATTTTATATTTTATTATAATAAATATAAAGGTTAACTAAAAACTTTTTTTAATAAATATTTAAATGTAAAATAAATTATATATTTTTTTTAATATTATTAGCAGTATATTTTACGGCAAATTAGTTAGCTTAATATATTTTATTGTTAGCAAAGATATAAAAAGTGCAAGCGGCGGCCTAGTAATAATAAATACCCCGGGTTTTAATTTATAAATATAAACATTAAAATTAAAAAAAATCTTTTAATTATATAGTTTATGCTATTTATTACTTTAAGCTTTTAATATATATTATTAGTTATAATAACCGGTATTTTATATATAACTAAAATATAAAAAAATATTTTAATGTTATTATAGTTTATAGTTAAATATGCTTTTTTAAACGCTTTTTATTTTTATATACTTTTTTTTAGCTTATATTTTAATAAAAAAATAAATAATAGCTGTTTATATAGCTTAGCAAATATAAAAGCTGTTTAAAAGTTTAAATTATATTTTATTATATTTAAAAATATAATAACTTTAGCTATTTTATTTAATATAATATTAAAACTGCTAACTATTTTAATATTTAATATATTATAATTTTTTTTAGTTTAAGTGCTAGCTCGAAGTTATTTAAGCAGGTCGGTATATATAATATTTTTTATTTATATTTATTTATTTAATATTATAATTATAATAAACTTATATTATAACGTATAGCCTAAATAATATTTATTAAAAAATATGCTATTTAATAATTAAAAATGCTTTTTAATTATTGCAAATTTTTTTTAAATAGTTAATTTATTAAAATATAATATAAATATTTTAATAATTAGCTTAAACTAATAAAAATTACTATATAAAATAATAACTAACATATTATTAAAATTAAGTTTTTTTATTTTTAAACTTTTTATAGCTGCTAATTTATTTTATATAAGTCGGCTTTAGATATTATATTATATTTATTAATAATTAATATATCGATTATTTACTAGCTTTAACATTTTATTTTTAAAAAGCTTTTATTTTTTTTTAAATCTATAAGTTTAAATCTTAATATAAAATATATTATAGTTTCGCTAATGTTAGCTTTTATAAAACCGGATATAGCTATAAAACAAATGCTATTTTATTTTTTTTTTAATTTTAAAGCTATTACTAAAGCATTAATTATATAGCTTTTTTTTATCTTTTTTTTATTTAATAAATAAAGCTTTAATTATAAATATAAAGTAGCAGTATTTTTTTATTTATTATTAATATTATTAGTTTTTTTATAATTATTTTTATATTAGCTAACCTTATTTAAATATTTTAATACTATATTAAATATAATAGCTTATTTTTTATTTAATTTATATTTTATTATAATTATTTTATTAATATAAAACTATATAATATTAAAGCTAATTAAAATGTCGATTTATATTAAAATATACAGTTAACTATAATAGCACAGTTAAATATTTTATTATATTATAATAAAATTATAGTTTAATTTAAATAATTTATTATTATTTTATGCCAGCATATTAAAACTGCTTATACTATTTATAATATTTTTATAGTCGTTATTATTTTTAATTTTGCAAAAAAATTTTTATTTAATGCTAAAACTTTTTTATTTTATTACGTTATTAATTTTTTTAGCAGTTTTATTTAAAAGCTTAAGCGTTTTAAATTTTTTATTTATAATGTTATAACTATATTATAATATATTATTAACTTTTTTAATATAAAATAGTTTGCAATTTTAAAATATAATATATAATAAAAGCTATATATTATATTATTTATTTTTTTAAAAATAAAAAATCCCTTTTTTTACGATCTGTTTAGCTAAACTGCTAAGCTATTTAAAAATATATATAGCTTATCGCAATATAAAAAGTTGTCCGCTGCTTTTTTTTTTTAACTAAAAGGTAATTTTTACTAATTTTAAAATTAAAATTATTAATTTTATTATTATAATTTATTTTAATGTTTTATTATTTAGCGTCCTGTTTTACGTTTTTTTTTAATTTATAAAATAAGATGCAACAATCGCTACCCTCAGATGTCATGTTGCAGCTGAGCGATGCCCAACTAGTGTATTGTTCCCAGCCACATATCGCTTCACGCGTCATCTGGAGTTAGGTAGGCCAGATGTCAATATCGTCATCCTTGTGGCACATCAATAGCTGGCCATGCAGTGTTGCGTTTTTCGGCAGGTCTATTATACCTGCCTCCCTGATTATCAAATCATGCCATTTCCGCCGTGTTTCCTTACATAGGACGGAGACCAGGAAATGTGATTACTGAACGAAGCTAGAATCGACTTAGATAGCCAATATGCTTGGGCGTGTCTACCTGAGCTTCCGGAATATAATGCTGATCTAGGTATAGCACTCGGCTCTTCACACGTCGCCTTACCATATCGAAGAAGGCGGTTGGTTTACTGGACTACTTCATGCCTCGATAAGTTAGTAATCAATGGTGGGCGCGAAAGTAGCGTCTCTAATTCTCCGAGACTGTTATCCCTAGTCTGGGAGCCAATAGAACAACCGGAGGGAAAAAGAGGGAAAAGCTCTTGTTGAGTAAAATATACTAACCTATGTAGGCAATGGCCCGCCAGACATCGGCTCCGAAACTCCGGACGGCCCAAACTGCGCAACTCCACAGCTCCATATGATAAGTAATCGCATTCTGGAATGCCATCGCACCAGCGCTATCGCCGAGACTTCCTCGATATGCCTGAACGGCCTCATGTTAACTCCTATGCTCCCGTCAAATTAATGACGCTTGCTGAATCGTATCTGTGCAATCTGATCCACCAAGCGCAGGCCGCATCTTGGATGGAGCGATCTCCGAAACCTGAATGAACTGCGACGGTCGCGGTTCGCGAGTATTCTTGATTATGAATATGCCTCGGAGTCCTGGAATGTGGATGAGATTGCTAATGGTGGCCCGTCTTTGACGCTTTCGAAGAGCGAATTCACAGATATGAGACATTGTATAAGAATAGTTCAATCCGCGGGCGGATAGAACAAGACTGCCTGATCCAAGACACCGCCAGAGCATCATCCAGTGACGTAATTCAACCGTCAATCACTCATATCGAGTTCGAGACTTCAGCAACCTCCAGCTTCAGCTCAGATTCCTGAATACATCACCCATCACCATGCCGAGCTTTACGGTATTCAAGGGTCACCAGTCGGGTGCGCCCAAGAAAGAGATCACCACCAAGCCCGATGAACTATCAGGCGACGAAGTTTTCATCAGAATCACAGCATCTGGCGTGTGCGGTACAGGTAAGAGAGACCAGATCCAAGCAACTGAGTACATGCTAATAGCGCGACGCCAGATTTGCACTACGTAAAGTGTCCCAAGTCATGACAGTGTTATGGAGACATACATGCTGACCACTGCACAGAGACACAATCACATGGGACTTGGCCATGAGGGTGTCGGCATTGTCGAGAAGACAGGCCCTCTCTGCAAAAATTTGAAGACGGGCGACCGAGTCGGTTGGGGCTACAATCACGGTTTTTGCGGTCACTGCGAGCAATGCCTTAGCGGAAACGACATCTACTGCGCCGAGCGCAAACTGTACGGCTCCGCGGACCTGGATCAGGGAAGTTTCGGCTCCCACGCCGTGTGGCGCGAGGTCGCGCTGTTCAAGATCCCGGAAAACATGTCCGACGAGGCCGCCGCGCCCCTGCAATGCGGCGGCGCCACCGTCTTCAGCGCCCTCTACAGCCACGACACGCGGGTCACCGAGACGATCGGCATCATGGGCGTGGGCGGTCTCGGCCACCTCGCCATCCAATTCGCCGCCAAGATGGGTTGCCGCGTAGTGGTGCTTTCAGGGTCGGAGAGCAAGAAGGAAGAGGCTATGAGACTAGGTGCTCACGAGTTCATCGCCACCAGCGGCAAGACTGAGCTCAAGGTTTCCCGGCCCCTGGACCGCCTACTCGTCACGACGTCCTTCCAGCCCAACTGGGAACAGCTCATGCCCATCCTGGCCCCGCGCGCCACTATCATCCCGTTGAGCGTCTCGGCCGGGAACTTCGAGATCCCCTATATGCCCATGCTGGTGAACGGCATTACCGTCCAAGGCTCCCTCGTCGCCTCTAGGCTCGCTCACGAGCGCATGCTTGAATTCGCGTCTCTTCACAACATCGAGCCCGTGGTTCAGCTATTCGACATGACCGAAGAGGGCATTTTGGATGCGATGGATAAGCTTGATAAGGGGAAGGTCCACTTCCGCGCTGTGCTAAAGCCTGTTGATTAGGTGGCGTCTGAAAACGCTGGTATTTCATGTTGATAGCGATTACATAAGGTAGATTGAGAGTGCACTTGTTAGCGTTAGATAATTTCTTAGTCTTAGACACGAGATGGCTTGAGAGAAGCGAAATAGAGGCGTTCGGCATGCAACTTTTTATTTTGATATTTCTGTCTTCTCGAGTTTTCTCATTGCTTCTCTGAAGACTTATGCGTCGTTAATTGTGACGGCAACTAACTATGGTAGCCCTGATGGCACGCGTAGGTGCCTTGAAAAACAGTGTAAGCTGTCGGCCTGCGCCTCCGCCCATGACATGTCGTGCAGATGGTCCAATGGCACGTTTGTTATCTAATTACCGCTTTTCACAGTCTTGGGTGTAAAACTGTGTCTAAATAGCGATTTTGCTGCCCGAGCGTTCTGATATACGGGCCGTGCACGTTGGTAGAGGGCAGCCAACACGGCAGACAGGAGATCAACTCGTTCGGCGCACATACGAGCGAATCCGGGCACTGGAGTTCAGTAGCAGTTTCACCAACCGGTCCACTCCTAATATGATCCTGCATATCATGGGATCGACCATGCAGGCGTACAATCCGATGAAAAGAAAAAGCCCAAACTCAGATGTGACGAAGACAGCGACCCATGCTATAAGCAACCCGGCAGCCATAGGCGTTAGTAGTTGGGAGAAATTATATGGAATTGCGGGAATGTCGCTGCAATCACCAACTTGTAGACGGGCCCAGGCCGGTATTAATGCCGTCATACTCTGCGAGGCGGCTGCCTCCATCTTACCGAGGATGCCTCCCATAAGAGTCGGAATTAGGGGCGAACTGCTGATGTTGAGAGCTGATTGGAAAAGCCTGTTCCGTTCTTGAAAGAATCGAGTCGCTGTGACCCAGTTCACCGTCAGATACTTGAGAGCTACACCCGTTGACCATGCTTCGGCTTGAATATGGTATTGCTGGCCGCCTATGGAGAAAATCCCACGACGTGAGATCGTCGGCCCATCGGGATATTTGTCAAAGAATTGCCGACAGACCGACGTGTTTTTTGTATCCTAGAGATCATCAATTGGACGAGCCGTCCCGGAACATCAAACGTTATCGTCCGTACCTCGTCGCTACACGAGAGAGCGAGAGTGATGAGCTCGGATTCCTTTGAAATCGCGATGCTTTGATTTTGAGCCAACCATTGACTCACTCCTAGTATCGTAGCGAGAAGTAATCCAAGTATACCGCAAGTGCTGGCGATCCTAGGGAATACGTCGCGCCAGAATGATATTCGATAATCTCGCTGCATTGCGCCAGACGCCGGTCCGCTGTTCTCAGGCTGGGTGATTTGGTTCGGCGGAGGGGAAGGAGTCGGATCATTAGAAGTGACGGAGGGCCTGGCTGCGGAACTCGACCCCCCCGACGGAGAGGGGGCCGTCGTCAATCGGGTGGTCGTCTCAGCCATGTTGGTTGGCAGCTGACTTATTCACGAACAGGCCCTCTACTGCAGCCGCCGGATAAATACCATAACACAACAAGTAGTAGGGCGAGCCCTAATTATATGTGTGCTTCGTGACCCCGACCACCGTATAATGACCTGATTTAAAAGTGGTCTGAGGTGTAATCTCAGGTGGTGCTGGTAAAGTGGCTTTGAGAATGCCACGTCACTTAGGTAACTCCCTGAACACAGCCACAGCTGATCATTCGACCAAGGGGTGCTAAACCGCATCGTTTCGACCGTAAGCTATTCTCAGCACCTAGTTTTGGCCTGAGCGCCCGCGCGGTCACGCACATTGTCTACGCAACGCACATTATCCCGTCAACTTCCTAGCAGGCCTAGACGCGCTCGTCGCGCTATGGGCCGACTCTCCTGCATTTCAAAGAGCTGGTAACCTCAGGAGTTAAGGAAGAGTACGATAAGGGCACCGACTCGTTCGTTTCTAACAGGACGGGCGTGCGCACGATCCTGAACACGGCGCACTACGGCAACGGGCAATAATCTATGAGTGGTTGGTTGTATGATAAGGACAAGGACTCACTGGCAGGATCGATTGCTCGGATTGAGATTTCGATGTGACAAGCCACTTGTGGCATGCGTAGTGGCTTGAGCCCAGGCTACCTACTTACCTTTGCCTGCGAATCTCAATACAAGGTGCATGTAGGCGAAAATTCCAATATGAAAGCGACTCATGCAACTGATGTTGTTGGTTACCAACCGTTGTCGCGTCCAGGATCTGCTCATTGCGCTGTCGTGGCTGGCCACCCAGCCCAGGTCCCGAATACCTACCATCCAGACGAAAAATAAAGCAGAAAGAGCACAACCCAAATGCCATGGTGCCCTCTGACGATTCCACCTTGTGGTCTCCCTGTCTCATACACCTAATATAGTGCGCTTTCATCGATATTGTACGTAGTCGTAGCTGACCACTATTATAAGCCTCGGGACGGTGAGTGGGATGAAAAACTCCGACCAGCGAAAACTGACGTATACCCTGGGACGCGTCCGGCCCTTCGCCCAGGGGCGTGCTAGCTAGCTTATTTGGGAATAGAACCATTCATCAAAGCACAGAGTGGTGGACGAAGTAAACGGCGGTCAATATTCTCATTTATTCATTTCGTGCCCTTTCAAAGCATTACTACCCACCTCGTCTTGCTGCTTCTCAGGTTTTCTGTCTTGAGAGCCCTCTTTGGGGCTAATTGGTGACACCATGAGTAATACTGCGAAGCGGGACCGCGCTTTAAGCGCGAGGGAAGGTCGTGCGACGCCCGCTAAAGTGGTGAAGACTTCTGACAAGGCTGATGTCAGTGCCGCTGCTGAAGAACAACCAGTACAACGGCGCAGCGATGGGGCGCAAGTCACTGTCGAGAGTTATTTTGCCGACGAGGAAGATGATGAAGAAGACGATTTTCCGTCTGACATGTCTTGGGGGAAGTGGGGGAATTTGGGGAGGAGGTGGGCCAAGCATATCAGCGGCGTCGTGAATGTGGGCCAACATGAGGTCGCCGGCTGTGACGCCAAGTTGATCAGACGTGGTCCTATCAGAAATGCCTTCTGGTATCATATGGAAGCGCTTTGTGAAGAATCTTCCTCGCTCGCATTTGAGCTGTTTGACAGGTACGGTCGCTTGAACCGCGAGTATGACGAACATGAGATTAGGAAGGGGTCTGGTGTCTGGGGCAGAGAGCTTGATCACGACGATATCCTCATCATTGAAATCATTGATGTAGAACCTCGTTGGCGTCGCCAGGGAATGGGGACCAAGCTCCTGAGTGCCATATTAGACAAGGCGCGACAGGAGTCAAAGGGTACTTCGGCAAAACACCTTTGTGCATTCGTCAGTCCTATGTATCTCACTCAAGAGCCGGACAGCGACGCTGAAGAGCTAGATCTAGGCACTATTTCCGAGCAAGAGCAAGTCGAGAACTTCACGCACTTCTTCCGGTCATTGGGCTTCAGAAGAGTAGGGAATTCAAGATGGCTAGCCTTTACTGACGACGATTCTCATCCTTCGCGGCGTTTGGACAAGTCACAGGATTGGGATGCCCCAGTAAAACAATTGAAAGGGGAGCAAATCACCCCTGAACTACTGCGCACGGTTCTCAGCTCCTTACGAGACCGCTCAATCTCCGGCGCGGAATGCGTTTCTATAATGAGGGAGGTGTTTGCCGTGGAAGCAAATGCGCCGTTACAGCTGTATGCTGACGAAAATGGCAACACAATTCTTCACATGGCCACCATGTGCAGGAAAGCAGAACCCATATCGTTTATCATGTCCAAGGTCCCCCAGATTACTGAAAAGCGAAACTCCGACGGCTGGACCGCCCTGGAAGCACTACAGAGCAGCCTGGAGCAACAGAGAACACAGGGAGCTGGAGACTGGATGAGAATAATCGCCGACGACATGTCGGATAACTTTACGGGCTTTCGTCAGCCAGACATTGAGTGTCTCGCAGCCCTAACAGGCACGGAAATATTTGATCTTCACGAGCTCTCCGACGAAGATTTATGGGCGGTCTCGTCGGTGACAGATGCCGGGTCGAGTGGAGTCCGCGAATTTAATCCGATTCACAACACACTGCGACTCAAGTGTGGATGCACCTGCGGGCAGTGCATCGGTGGGTTCCTAAGTCCTAGGATGCAGTTTGCGCTACACTACCAGGCCGTATTCCAGTATGATACTCAAAACGACTATCCGGGCGCCGATTGCAGGGGCACGGAATGGGTCGACCTCAACCATCAGTTCTTGACCCACGTCCCCGAGGCGGTTCAGGAAAACCTCACAACCAGCAAATCCATGAGGCAGGGTTTCATCAATATGTGCCAGCACATAGCCAGCTGTCTCGAGAAGAAACGGCTACCTAATACGGCGACAATCCTCGACTTTTACCGAGACGAAGTGAGCGAGTGGCCGCCCGTAACGAGAGACTATCTTGAAGGAGGCGGTACGGTGGCGGCTGTGGCCATGATGATTTTTGATAGGGCGATTGCCGAGGATGAATGGGCTGGTGATGGATCGATGATGGAGACGTTTAAAAATGATGTAAATCGGCTCCCCTCATGCCGGAATGACCACGAGTTTGGCTTTGTAAGGGCCATGTGCGGATACTAGGAGACTTAATTAGGGTAGATACTTCTTATTGCAAGTATTGGTGGAGGCTTAGGCAACTTACAATAAAGTATAATAATCTATTCTTGCCTTGGTACCGTGTTCGAAATGTACTTCTTTCGCTATCACTATTGCCTATGGTAATTTCGTCGTCCAAAATACTCGCCCAGATTCAGGATTTTGCCAACAAAAACACCGAGCACCGCCGCCCAATGCTTTTTCTACCCAGCCTTCCCGGTCGGTTTCGACTTCTTGTTCTTGTAAATTTTTGAAGTAGATACGAGTTTTACGTTGATAAGTTTCTACCCACAGAGACTCGCCTGCTTCGATTTGTTGAGAACTCGTGCTCGGCAGGAATGCATTCTCGGCTCCTTTGGATGTGTTGGGTCGCACTCTACGTTCCTCTGATTGGCCCTGCCTTGGAGTCGGCGGGGGGCTTGACGATTCTCTGGATCGCTTCAGCCGTGATGGCTCTGTGTCCAGACTCGGCGTAAAGCTGGTGGAAAAACTCATTGAGGGTTGATCCTCATAGCCTGCTAAAAGTGCTTGGCTTGGCTCAAATGCATCGTCTTCTGTCCGATACTGCGGTGAATGAGGTGGAGTGCTGACGGGAGGGTTGGCGTGATCGATTCCAGTACTCGGATGTCGGAGCGACGCGGTGTCGTACGCGTCAGGGGTTTCCTCACAATCCACGAATCCTTCAGGGCTAGAAACATCACCTTGGTCTACTATTCCATGGGCAATCTCGGCGTCTCCGTTGGGTATAACACTCAGCCCGACGGCTCTCGCCCTGGTGTTGGCTTCCAGGATGAATCTGTCTCGATACCGTTTTGCCACCTCCCTAGAATTTCTGAATGCTGAAACTCCAGCGATGAATGTGCTGGCAGTATCTGTCATATCAAAACCTCTGAGCTTCGTCATATGGTACTCTGGCCGTCCTCCTTCGGTGGCCGGTGCTGTGACGTGATGCGAGTACAGCGACAATGCACCTGTCCCAGCGTGGTAGGTCGAACTAAAGGTGTAGGCATTGCCATCATATTCGGGCGCCTTCTTGCCATAGTTCTGCAGCGCATGCATGGCACGAGCCCCGTAGGCTCCATCCAGACAGGCCTGTCGTCGCAACACATCCACTCCACCCTTTGGAGCCTTAGCCTCTAAGAAAAAGTTGGGAGCTACAGGGGCTTGGGCATGATTCGTAGGGATGATGATTTTGTTCAGACTGGTTCGGACTTCCTTTTCAATGGATACAGGATGTATACCGTCGTAGAAGTCAGGCACTGGATTAACCGTGGCATCCTCTGTGATCGAGTCCAGATTGGTGAAGAGCAAGTTTCCCTCGTTTAGGATATCGGTATCGCCATAGATCATAGGTAGTACATCACTCATGACTTTTCCTTCGGATATTACAAGGTCGTTAGCACGTTCAAATTTCGTGAATGACGAAGGCGGAAAGCGAGAAGGCGAGAGAGACCGCCGAGGAGCCGAGATTGCTAAACGATTATTATGATGATTTCCGGGTTCCGGTGTCAACTCCCTGTCGGGATAGATGTAACCTTTGGGATAGACTTTATGGTCGATGAGATATTGTTCAAATTCCATGTCATATGCAGACGAGAGCCTGCTCCTATTAGAATTTCCTGTTACTGGTGTTACCTGCGATTGCCAATAACAACTGGTGGAACGGCTGGGGGCCATTGTATGCGAAGCGATTCGAGATTCCGGATACTAGGAGCGGTTCAATGCGATTTCCAACCCAATAGAATTACATGAGAACTCACCCCTCTGAGATGACAGAGATCCGGGCCGCCGTGTCGAGCGAAGAGAGCGAGAGTCGTGGCACAGTCGTCGGGTGTTTTGGGCTTTCGTCGGGGTTGGATGCTATTTCGCCTATCGAGCTCTCGCAATGCACGCGGTGTCAGCCAGACCTTGGAAAGACAGTCCCAGAACTGCGGTGGGAAGTTCGAAGGCTCGGTTCTGGTCTTGATCTTCTTGGCCGGACGGTCGTCTTGCAGGAGCTCGTCTGCGTGGTGTGTCTTTTGGTTCCGCGGCTGCGCCATGGCCGACTCTCTTCCGTGGGGTCAGAAGGGTGAAAAGAGGGGATCCAATGCACTCTCGAGGTCCCAAACAAGGGCCCGACCGAAGCGCGTTTTTCGCCTTGACCATGCAGCGAGTCGGGACTGGTTGGCGGCTACATGAGATGACAGACCTTGGCTTGTGAATCACTTGGGTGTTAAGGGAGCGGGCTTGGCAAGGTCCGGACAGTGTGATTAGGATAAAGATAACATAGCTGGCTAGGCCTCTTGTAAAGTCCGAAACAGCCTGAGAGAACTTCAACGGTCCGATGTTTGCAATAGATATATATGGCAGCTTTAGACAATATAAGCGATCCCTTGTTGTTGCAGATTTCGGGCTTACCATCAAGGTACTTACGTGACCGTGTATAATAGAGCAATGTTTACGCGCTGTCTCTTAATGCCACACGGCTCCTCCGGAAACTCAAGCTCACTCGCGCCACAGTAAGATGTATGAGTTCAAATTTGGGCGTTCATTATGATAGGCTGAAGAGGCGTTCAGCAAATAACGCTCAACCCATTTGCTCATTTGTTTGGTCACTCATTTCCCAACCCACTTACTCACTTACTAACTCACTCACTCACTTGCTCACCGCCACCACGCACCTCATCCTTAAAAATAGGAAGGAAAACCAAAACCAGGGTGGAAATAAAAGAAGAATAGAACAAAAACAAAGTAAGAATAAAGCAAAATAAAAACAAATTCAAACATATCTACGAAAAGTAAGCAAATAAATAAATAAATAAATGGCAAGCTAAAAGCAGCATAGTATATAGGTAAGTAAGTACTGAAGTAGCTGACCTTTAACAGGAGTAGGTAGCACATAGACTAGATAGGAGTCGCAAAATAAATAAATAAAAACCAAGAGACTACCGACCGGAACGCCAAGCCATGCAACCAACCCGTTTCAATCAGTCAGTCAACCATTCAAGTCAACCCATTCAAGTCAACCATTGAATCAGCCCGTCCATCCATCCATCCATCCCATCCATCCCATCAATCGATCAATCAATCAGTGAGCCCGTCCTGCAAGCCGCCGGTCACAAAACCCGGCCAGCCGGCCGGCCCTGATGCGATCGAGGCTCTGCTTTCTAATTACAAACGGACCAGAAAAGGGAACTTGTGCGCGTGCGCTTAGGTGTAGGTATGTAAGAGTGAGTTTGTGTATGTATGAGTGTGTGTGGGTGTGTGTATTTAATTTTAAAATAAAAACCGATAGACGCATCGAATCATCTCAACTCGGAATAAGCGACCCCGCAGCCTTGTCAATGATCGTGGCGATTTTATCAATAGTCGCCTGCGCGAGCGACCAGTCCTCGATGTCGACGAGGTCCCGGATGGCCAGGAAGTGCGCCTCGTCGTCCTCGCCCCAGAGCTGGGGACCGAAGACGACGTGCTTGAACTGTGTCCGGTTCGGTATCTATGCGTGGCGAAAGATTGGAAGTCAGTACATTAGACCGTATAAAGTGAATGAGAGAGACAAGATAAAGGGGGAGCACGTACCCCGCCGGCAGGTTCGAGATCCAACAAATTCGTCTCAAAGGCCGACATGCGATTATTATAGTCCCACCGTCGGATGCCTAAGGCCGCGGGCTCCCAGTCGTTCGCTGCGATGACGTTCTGTTCCCAGTAGGGCTCCCACTTCTCAAATTGCGAAGCGGCTCTCTGCACATGCTCTATGGCGTGGTTGATGGGCTCGAGATCGATCTTCCGGTCGTCACCCTGGGTGATACCCTTCTGGTCAGCCCACTGCCAAAGACCACCGAGGTAGCGGGCCAGGCTAGCCGCGTAGTTACCCATGTCGAAGGGTATAATCGGTCGATCGGCCAGCTCTATGATGAGAAGAGCGAGAACCTGGGCGAGTAAGCCGTGGTACACGAACTCGGGGTCGCCGACGGATTCCATCCACTGAAAGTTATCGTAAGACGAATGGGACGGGTGTGCTCCGCCGCCGAACCGGATATCGAGCGAACTGGTTCCCGCCATGTCCTGGAAGGCGACATAGTCGCCCTCGGAGCCCAGAGACTCAAGGTCGGCATTCCTCTCATTCCACAGCGTTAGGAGGGTCGCGTTTGCGACGGGGTCAAGGACTCGTCCAATCACCTTTGTGACCAGTCTACGAAACATGGGAGAACCGGCGGCGTGGAATTCTCGGCCGGAAATAGCGCCGTCTATGTTAATGTAGGCAAAAGCTTGGCTCTGGAGAGCGTCGAGATTCTTCTCGACGAATTCGGTGCTCCCTATCCTATTGTACTCTTCGGCATCCCAACTCATAAACTCGATGGACCGCAAGGGACGCCAACCTCTCGCTGCGAGCTCGCCAAAAATGCGCGCCACCTCGACCATGATGGCGGTGCCCGCATTGGCATCCGAGGCACCAAAGGCCCACGCATCACGATGGTTGCCGATGATGACGGATTTCTCGCCCTGTTCGATGCCCTCGATCTTGCTGTATATGTTCCAGATTTTCTGCTTCTCGATCTCATCCTGCTCGTTCTTGAGGTGCACGATGACTGACGAGGAATTGCCAGACCACCACTCCACATCGGGGATACCGCCTCGCCAGCTCTTTGGACAACGGTCACCGAAGCCCTTGATCCGTTGTAGAAGCACCTTTGCATCTCGCCAAGCGATGGGCAGGCTGGGTATTTTGACGAGTCCCTTGGTCTGCTCCACCTTCATACGGGGAGATTCTTCCTTGCTCTCCCAGCCCGGGGTAAGTACATCGCCGATGATCCAACTCGACAGGCTCACTGACCCCCTCTGGATACCGTCCGACGGCATGAACCGGCCCTGTGGCGCAGGTTCGCCCTTGACGAAGCCGTTGTCGGCGGGGTCACTGTAGAGGATGCATCCGGCGAAGCCTGCCATCTCTGCCGCCTTGACCTTGAGACCGACACTCTCCTGCGTCCCGTGGTACCGGACGAGGGCTATGGCGCCTTTGGTATCGATTCCCTTGTCCGCCAGTCTCTTGAAGTCGCTCCGAGAGCCATAGTTCGCATAGATCAGCGGACCTCTGACATCGCCCGACTTGGAATGGCCATGAAAGGAGTATGTCTGGTGCCCAGCCGTCTCTCCACCGATGTCCTTTTCCTCCAATATGGCAGTCCATAAGGCCTTCTTCCCATCGGCGGACATGATCTCGACAGCGCGGCCGTCTTTCTTGGGGTAGTTTAGATAGACGTAGTATTCGTCGACGACGACGTGATCGGGGGCATTCTTGGTGAAGCTGTTGTGCACATCCATGGCCAGCGCATAGTCCCCCTCGGTGCCGGCAATATGCGCAAAACTGGTGAAATGTCGCAGAGATTCTCTGATCTTTTCGGAATCGACGCTGAACTGGACAAACTGGCGCACGTCTTCGGGATCGAACATCTGGCCGTTGAGACGCCTTGACATGCTCGAAAACAGGTCGGTCAGGAAGAGGAGATAGATGGTGCCGAAGATGACGAGCAGCGCAAGCAGCCTTCCGATGGCCAAAACGAGATCGCGGCTTGTTATCATGATGGGGGGAATATAGGGAATGGGGAGAATCCGCAATATGGTTCTCATGCGGGAGGGTGCGGGGGTCTCGTCGTCGGCGTCGGCCTGATCGGGTTGGCGAGGCAGTCGGACGGTCAACCGGGGTAGACGCCACCGCCACTTCCAGGCCGGTAGGGAGAAGCGTGATAAGCCTATCCGCTTTGTCCAGGACGAGGTGCTCACGCTGGAGTTGCTGAGGGGGTCCTCTACCTCAAGCTCGTGCATCTCACGCCGCACCTGGGCGGCCTCGTCCTCGTCACTCCCGTCGACATCGTCGTCGTCGAGGCTCCATTCGGACCCTTCGTCATCGGTCTCAACGCGAGGAGGCTGGTAGCCGGCCGGGGTCCTCCGCGATGGTTCAATTGGCCTGGTACGGGAAAGGAGGGACTGAGCTTCGGCTTCGTGGTCGGGGGTGGTATCGAGAGCGGTGGATGAGGGCGACGGCGAGAGCGGATGGGGCCAGGGCAGGGTCGAAGACGATCCACTGCCGGCGGTGGCCTCGTCGTAGGACGGAATGGGCGGCGCGGGCTCGTAGTGCGACTTCTCGGACGGCGGCATCGTGCAGGCGGCGTAGCAATATCAGGGATGGTGGGATACGTTAATGCCACCACATCGGAACGCGGGAGACGACGGGGATGAGGCTTGTATTATATATGATGCGGATATGACGGATATGGCACGGTAGGATGGGGCTTCCAGAACACGGGGCCGAGGCAATGATTCGGTAGCGAAACGAGGGAGTATCGTGAGAGAGGGCGCGAGAAAATCGATAAAAAGGAGTGAACCAAGTTACAGTAAGAAGGAGAGGCAGAGAGAATGTGAACGAGTAGAATGAGTGAGTGAGGGAGAGAGAGGGGAGGAACGAGATTATTCGTGGCTGTCGAAGAAACACATTGGGCCTAAGTGCCGTCGGCCATGTAAGGATATCATGGACAGAATACAGGACACAAGAAAGACGACGACGGCGACGATGAGAGGGGGGATGTTTTTTCTTCGAGAATGTTGACTTTACTTACTCCTGCGAGTTACGTGAGCAATGAGGGAGATATCTAGATCAGGTACCTAAGGTACTTCGTAGTAGGTACATGTACTCACTAGGGAAATAAGCGTGCATGGAACATATGCACTTAAAGAACTTACCTTACCAAAAGCAGCACTAGGCAAATTGACAGTGGAGAGGTACAATCATCCGAAGTACCACACGTACTCCACTACGAAGTTTGAAGTACACGAGTACCTGGTACAACACCATTTCCTTCACTGTTCAGGGGGGTTTAACTTTTGATAGACCGCGATGGCATCATGTCGTAAGTTCATCGTAGGTGGGTTAGGTGAGGGACTCGCTCAACGAATTACAGTGACAAAGAACACGTTGGGTACTTAATTATGCCTAAGATTAATAAGACGTCGCAGCCATCATCCTCTTCCGATCGCTGCAACATCCGGCCAGACCAGACTACTACGGGTACACTACGCAGGCAGGCGAACGTCCCAAATCTTTCGAGATATACATATGTACAACACTCAACACGCAACAGACAACACACTGCCCTCTGCCATCCTACCAGGTACTGTCATCATACACTTCGCAGCAGGTAGGTCCCACTATTTTTGAGGGTACAATACTATGCCCTCGTACTGTCTGCCTGCAATGTTCTCGAGCGTGTGCCTGAAATGCCGCTTGCTGCTCTCGATGCTTGCCGAGTCTTGCTGGTTGGTCCCGATATTCGAATGGATCAGCTCGATCAGGCCGTTAATATACTTGGTTGTCACCTGGCTGCTGTCAGTCTCCGTCATCGTGTTTGGGTCGCCCGAGTAGGCTCTTACCGAGTCGTTGGCCTGGTCGAAGTAGTACACGTAACGGTCGAGTATCTCCACGAACAACTCGATCGACGTCGCCTGCTCCATGCACGAATCCGCCACTCGGAGCGCACGCTGTAGGCACTCGAGCACCCTCTTGCCATCACGATAGAGCTAGAACACCCAGTTAGCGATCGCTGCCGCGTAGAAGTTGTCACGGGTGGACGGGGATCCCCTTACGCCTTCGTCCGACTCTTCGCTCGCTGGAATTGGCGTGGCCCACCAGAGGTGGCTGGCTAGATAAACCGCCCGGCATTGGTCTGGCTTCCGCAGAAGCTTGCTCCCGTGCAATGCACACTTGGTGATTAGGGTATCGTAGTTCTCCTTGCCAAAGTTCCTCGTCTGGTGTAGGGCACTGGCGACCACGCAGACCGCCTGGAATTGCGCCTTCGAGTCGGAGATCGCCTCTTCGTAGACTGTGAAAGCCTGGGCGAAGTATTCGTACGCGACCTCCTCGAACCCAACCGTGTCTGCTGTCTGGCCACACGCTGTGAACAGCCGAAGGGCCAGCTCGGCCGCCCCGGAGCCGTTGACCCTCGTGTACAGTGCTGAGATGGCCGAGTGCATAAACTTGAACAGCGCATTCGACTGCGTCTCCCAATTGTCCTCGTAGTGCTCGCGCGCCTTGTAACGTCGCGCGAGCTTCATGCCCGCCGTGATCAGCGGAGGCGTCGTCGTGCGGATGCGCTCGTTGCCTTCGGCGTACGCCTTGCGTGCCGTCTGGAGAAGACGGAACTGCGTATCATTGTCTGCTCCGTTCAGTAAGTGGATGATCCTTGCCAGCCAGCCTTGTTCCTCCATCGTCTCGTCCGTCTCCATCGCACGGCGTTGGGGACCGCCTGGGTATCCGGATGGCTGCTGCGAACCTTCCCGGATCAAAACTTTGAGGATTTCGAGCACATTTTCTAGCTGTGTCGTGGTAGAAATGGGAATTTGGTCTCGCAGCAGGCTTCTTGCGACTTCGCCAGCGACTGCTCTTCTCGTGGGATACGTCTGAGACTGGACGAGCGGGACGTATGTGGGTAGAGAGAGAGCCGTGAATAAAGATGCATATCTCTTCAGAGGGGCCTGGAGGAGGGCGAGCAGGCTGTGCTGGGCTGGGGGTGAGTGAAGATCCGCGCTGTTGGCGTGTTCTTTTACTTTGCGGTTTGCATATTCGAAAATCTGGTCCACGTAATCCAGTCGCGTGGGATAGATGTTGAGGGCCAGGTTCGTCAGAGAGACAAGCAAGGCAATGGTATCCTGTATGGGCAGATGCTGTGCACTGACGAGGTTGTTGACCTGCTCGAAGAAAATTTCGTAGAGCTTGACGTCTTGTGGAATGCCACGCTCGCGTTCAGTATCCGATGCTGGTGTAGACTGCTCCTGCACATTTTCGGCTTTCGGGGTCTCCGTGTCGGCTGCGGCGTCGACGGCTAGGGGTGATGGTTCGGCCTCTGCCGCCGTCGCCGTCTCCCCATTCGATTGGTCGCCATTCGTCTCGGTTGTTGAATCCGCCGTGGACACAGCCTTCGCGTCTTGTTGTTCTTTCCCTATCCGGATCTTTTCTAACAAGTCAGCCAGCGCCTCCTCTTCTCGCTTTGCCTTGTCTTCCGTGGCATTTTGTTGTGATTCTCGTTCGGCGTAGGCAGATAGTCTGTCCATGAGGCCGATCACGATCCCTTTGACATTGACGTGGGGATTCAGCCGCGAGACGGCGCCGAGGAATTGATCGAGCGTGTGCAGGTGAAACTCATCGGGGAACACCTGCGTGATAATCTCCAACAGGTACTCCTGGGCTAGCACATCCCGACACTGGACGACTTGTTCTAGCAAGGGGGCCAATATGCCGTTCTTGTAGGCCTCTAAATCGACTAATTGGCTCAGTCGCACAATATTGCTGCCGACGAGTTGCTGGAGCTCCTTGCGCTCTCTCGTGCGCTGCTCTCGTTCCCTCGAATGGCCCTGGTGTTGCAATCGGACCCAGAGCTTGTTCATCTCGACGAAGTTGGTGAGGATGAAGCTGATGGAGTCTTGGAGATTCCCTTCGAGACCGTCGCTGTCTCCCGTGGGCAGATAATCTCTCGCCTGACCGGAGAGGTAGTAGCGGAGAAACAGGCCGCGGATAGGATGTTGGACACCACGGGTCATATCCATCATGTCCTTCATCAATTCCTTGACGGGCGCATCGGGGACGGACATGTATGCGGTTCCGACGGTGATCATGAGGTACAGGCGCGGGACGATGTTGCCAGCGTACTGGACCAGCTCGTAGAGGTCGGCGAGGTGATTATGAGGGTGGTTTTCCCTAAGATGGACAGAGAGATAGCGCAAGGCATCGAAGACGGCCATGTAGAGTTCATAGTACTGCTTAGGTCCGAGGCTACTTGTGCGCAGCTCGGAGACGAGGGTCGAGCTGTATCGCGAGAGGAGAGGAACGAAGAGTTAGCTTCACCTAACTGCTTCTGCTGGGGCTAGACGTAGCGTGACAGGACAGGACATGAAATGACATAGCATGAAGCGAGCAGGCTCGCGTCCGCGCCTGTGTCCGTGTCTCTTTCAATGCCTGAACAAGCTGGGAGGGGAGGTTGGTGCTGGACATACCAGCATTTGAGGGCGTCCATGAGCTTGCCGGGAGTCTCTAGACACTTGCGCATGAGCGCCGTCTGTTGGCGCACAGCAATCAGAGCATCTTCGAGCAGCCTCGCCTGGTCCTCAGGCAGGGCCGGTGTAGTGGACATGGTCCTTGAAGGATCGAGAGAGAGCACGAGAGAGATGCCGAGGCGGGCCGGGAGAGGAGAGGCGAGGAGAGATATTGAGCAACGGGGACGGATTGCAGGTGTGCGCACGCAGTCCTTAGAACAGTTTCGTATGCGTCATCGGACCCTGTATCAGGCAATGGCTGCTAGCGGGCGGTTCGTCTGGGGAGTGCGTCGTGGTGGTGAAGTTGGTATGTGATCTTGTACGGTGTGAAGAGTGATTGTAGGAGCCGACCGGAACGTACCTCAGCAAGTAAGATGCAATAGGTACCTACAGTACCTACGAAGTACAGCTCGGTAGTACCTTACCTGCACTAGGTAGATTCAGCTGCTCAAGTGCACTAAGTCGCTGCCTACGAAGGTACACGTACGGCCATGCATGCACAGATGGCCCACCTGTGATGGTGGGTCTGACATGAGTCTGGTCTAACCTAGATAGGCTACTCTAGATGCGCTCTTCCTCAACTGAGGTGTACTAACGTACTTAAGTACCTATATTTAGGTGCCGGTTTTTCGTGCCGGTCAACGTTGATAGGTAAATTATAGAAATTCTTGCGCAGTGAAAAAAAGGTTTTCCTCTAGCAAGACTATATAAAGCGCTGTTTCCTATTGACAAGGTTGTTTTTCAGGTGTGGTTCAAATTCCAATGCTAACGAAGGTCTGTTTGGGATTGTAGTCCGGCTCTGGGGCCGGTCGGTATCCTACATTGTCCGTTGGAGTGATCCGTAGAGCCGCCGGTCTTTAGGCCAATCTCTAGGTAGGTATTTGGTACCTATCAATCCCGGAGCTAGATTCAAACCGCTCGTCAACTATTGCGCCGGATCCCGGAGTGATACAAACTTGCTCCCTACATATTATCCCGACAGCTAATAGAAACTTGCGCAACGCAACCGAGCCGCAATTAATAATCAACTTGCAAGTAAACTCATCATCTTTTCAGACTTCGGCATGACCTATCGTTTCGAGGCATTTGATTCATATCATTACTTTGTAACAAATGAGCCTTTTCTGACTGGATGTACGCCAAGGCAGCAAGTCGTAAATCCCAACATAGCGAACACTGTCAAGGCACCTCATTCGCCTTCATTGCCGTTGCTAAGAATGTAGTTTCAAAAAGGAGAGTGAGCATTTATATATCATATAGTACCATATTCAACAAAGAGTGAAAAGCTGTTGCTGTAGCATAAAGTTTTAGTAACAGCGCGTTGCTCTGCTAAAACATCTCAGTCCCGAATAGCTTCTCCCTATCTTGCACCAACGCTTAGTTCGCAGTTGTGATCCCCCCCGACAGCAACCAGTTGTGGTGCGATCTATAAGGCAGTAGAAACAATGTCTACTCAAATGCAGGTAGTTGATTTAAGCAATTGGAGGTTTACGCCGCCTGTTCCAATACAATATGCACTACATTGCGTCGCAGCTCAATCGACTGGTGGAGTACTACAGGGATCCAATAATTACGTGGGGATACTCCACATAGCACGCGAATTCTCAACAGGTAGGTTAGTTGGTTGCAGAATTATCTGATTTGAAGAGACTGTATTAATTAAGGACATCGGCTTTCCTAAAAGGCGAGAAGGAAAATCGAATTTAGCAGTCTAGTTGATCGGCTAGACAAGCTGGCAGCGTCTAGCTACTTACTTTACCTACTTATGCATGGAGGTTGTGAAAGGTAGTATCGGAAATAAGAAAGCCCTACGCATAGAATCGGGGTAAGCTCAGTGTCATGGCGAGGCGGCGGACCTCCTCACGCCAGAAACGGAGAACAAGCGAGGCGGGTACCTAAAAACTTAAGACACCTTACACCACCAACACCACATAAAATAACCACCAAAATAACTAAAGTTGTCGCAGGAAACAATGCATAAATAGTTTAAAAAGGTGCCTGAATAGCTATTAGATATCATTAACCTTAAAGTTCAATATACAGGCTTATGAATAGCTACAAAAAGTGGTTATTTTGGTGGTTATTTTGGCTGGTGTAGGTGGTATAAGGTGTCTCATGTTTTTTGGTACCCGCCTCGCCTACATATAAAAGCTGTAACACCAGGACTTGTGGCAGGTACGACGGGACAGTGTATAAGACTACCCCTCACGGTGGTTTCCAAGTACTAGACATCTTCCCTTCAACAACATCACAATTCCAGGTCAACACCCTAAAGTCGTTTTTCGCATAGAACGTGGCTCGCATCGTGCCCTGCGTTCTGTGCCTTCATTCAGAGAGATAGTCTGGCACCCTTACATAAAGCCTCTGCGGTGCCGCGATGACCACCAGATCTTTCCCACCCGTACAGCGTTATAAACCGTGAAACTCAGCGGCGCCCGAATAGATTACAATGGAGCAGTCTCTTCCACTCAAGGCGACGACATCCCATTTCACATTTGCGCTTCACAACCCGGACCGTGTCATAGCCATCACCTTCGGGGAAGCAACCCCCGAGCAGTTGGTGTCATGTCGTAAGCTGGCGGGGGCGGAATTCGGTACACCGCTGGCTGAGGAAGACTATATAGAGCAGGAACAGTATCTTGGACAGAAGCCCTTAGTCAAAGACGGGGGATGGCGCGTGTGGTGTTTGTCGCCTACTAATGACCGAAGCGAAGTTCTAGCAACTTGCAAGACCATCCCTAGGGAACTCCTTGTCAGTCGCGTTTCGGGGACGGGCTCACATAAGGCATACTGCATCGCTAGTGTCGTCACGAATCCGCGTTATCGAGGACATGGACTGGCGTCGCGATTGCTAGAGCTGGTTGCTGAATGGCTCGATGGTCCTGGTGATGCCGTCGCCAGTATTCTCTACTCTAGTATAGGAGATGTTAGTGCTTAGTTCAACATGTGACAGAGCTGCATCGCGAGGCATGCTAACGGCGTGGTCCAGTTTTACCATCGTAGAGGGTGGAGGAAAATACCCGCATCTCTGGCCTCCCTGTCATGGCCAGACGATTTCTCATCCTCCCAGGATCGAGGCCAACTGCCAGAGACTCGTACATTATCGGGCATGGAAGTTCCGAAACTTTGCGACCGGGACGTGGGCGATGTGGAATGTCAGTTGACAGAGCTCGTACCCGGGCCCGACGAATCCCATCTGTGCGTGCTCCCGTCCACCAATATTATCACGTGGCTTCACAGCCGAAGTGACTTCATCGGGACGAAGCTGAGAGGTACGCCACCCAACGGGTATGGAAGTATCTGTGACGAAGCCGACACTTGGCTGTATTGGTATCACGATTTCCGCAAGCAGCAATTGGATATTCAGCGCGTGCGCCTTCCTACTGTAGCAACCAAGCTTCAGAGCGCTGCACTTGCGGCTATGCTTCTGGATGCTGTCCAGGAGGCTCGGGTGTGGAACTTTACCAAGATCATACTCTGGGACTCGAGCCCCGAATTGCTTGGAGCTATGTCGCTTCTGCAACAAGAATTTCGTATCAAGTCAGAAATAGAGGCAAACAGACAGAAGAGTGTCCCTTCGCTGAGATGGAGGCACGCAGATGAAACTAGCAGGACCGTCTTTCATTTCAATGAGTTCTACACGTGGAGCTGAGGTGCTTGGTGGAATTGAGGAGCCAACAGACTCATAGTGTATTTGCGCGGGCTAAGGTTTTCCGATTGCATCTGTGCCTGATGAATCGAGTATGTACCAATCAATAATGCTACTCCCGGCCGCCATCCAGTGCCACTACTTCCTGAAAAACTAGTCCATTCTTTATAACCGCGAATTTATCGTGAAGGGCAAAGATAAGCGACTTTTCTGCTGTAAGAAGGGGTGGGATTTCTCTAGCGCTTGTTGTAAACTCATTCGGCACGAAGAAATGGCGTGTATAATGCTTGTCAGTCAGCGCCGAGAGTTTGACAGAGCAAACCCATGAATTCTTGTTTAGAAAGACGAGCCTGCCGTCTATGTGATCAACTCCGAGGAAGTGCATATAGTTGTCCGAGGACATCACCCGTTTAGGTTCGACGAGACCCCCGAGTTGCTGCGCGCTGAAGATTTCGGGTATTTGGAAAATAAAAAGTATGGAGGTTGTCAGGTACCCGCGGTTCTGCGTTATATCAATGATCATAGATGAGGTCTCCTGATTTAGTGTAATGGAGTCGATTGTGGTCAGAGAGAACCCTGCATCGGCCTTCAACTCAATTCCGATCTCGCTCTCGGCAATTTCAGATGGGAAATCCTTAGCGGAGTAGGATATGATCTTGCCATCACATACTAGCAGGAACATACCGGGAGTAGCAGAGATGGAGGGAGAAGTCCACCTCCACAGTTTGCGTTCGTCCGTGTGAAAGTCGAGTGAACCGATTTTCATGCCAGTTTCCACCTCGTAAACGCGGTCTGAATCTGCTGTAGAAACGAGTAGGTATCTATCTTCGCTATCGAACAGTAGTTGGAGAACCGCCGTCTTGAACTGGACTTGGAGTTTCTGCTTGAGGGAGCGTACAACAGGTATTTGAGATGTATCCAGTTGCCAGACCTGCATGACACCGTTGGTATCGCTCGATGCAATTATACTGCTCTTCGATAAGGCTAGGCATTTCACAATAGAATTGGGGTGTGAGTATAGAGATCCGGTCCGGTTCCCATCTCGATTGTAAGCAATGACATCTCCATTATAATTTCCCGCTATAAAAATCGGCGAATTTTCGTGAGAGACGGCTGCTCGCAGCTTTACTGAGCGAAAGCGTTCGTATTGGCCCGCGGTTACAGGCAGGACAGCAGCCTGGTCGCTTATACTGCCCTCTTCTTCGATTGTCTTCCTTACTAAAGCAGAAGGCGCCCAGATTCTCATTTCGTGGTCAACAACATCAATCAGATTAAATCCATCCGACGCAAAATTGAGAACTCTAAATGAGCTATTTGGCGTGAGTACGTGATAGAGAATAGTAAGAGATTCGAAATCCCAAATTCGAAGATTCCCCTGGGCGTCTATAGTGCTAAATGTGCGACCATCGAGAGAGCAGGAAAGAGATTGAAGAACCGCGTCAGTCTCAGGCTTTTGCGAGTGCATGAGCGCACCAGACCATGGCTCATAAAGAGAGAGCTGCGAGTCATCGTAAGCGACAAGAAGCAGATTAACGTCTGGATTTGGGTTGAATTCAAGATGAGTGATGTTTCTCGAGTTCTCGTCGACAACACAACCAATCCATTCGTGCGAGTGCAGCTCATATATGCAAATTGGCCCACTCCGATAACCCAGAGCTAAAAGCTCCGTGCCTGGGTTAAATGATCCAGTGAATGGAGCTTTGTTCGACGCTGTAGGAAGCTGGTCTAGCGACATCAGAGTCTGGTGCGGATAGTGATGATGCTTTAGCTGCTCCCCTGTAGCGATATCCCACCAGATAGCTTTCCCCGACATCAGGACGCATATAACAAGAGAAGAGGACGCCATAAGCAATATGCATCGACTTCTTAACCGCTCTTGCCACAGTTGATTGCCATCCAGGTCCCAAACAGTTAGGTATTTAATACTGGCAGAAACAATCAAGGCCCCCGAAGGGTCAATAAGCAAGCGCTCTATCGGATACATGTGCCTTATTGTTTGTGCCTTTTGATAGCTGCCATGAGTATAGAGCTGTATGTTTCCTGACTCAAAGCCGACAGCAATTTTTTGATCAACGCAGGAGACTGTAGCAGCTGTTTCATCCTCAAAATTGACTATGCCAGCACAATCATCCCAGTCCTTACTAGTAAACCCGGAAAATGATAGGCCGTCGGGTGATCGGCCGTACTGTTTATAGATAGCAGTATCGGTCGGACAAAGCGGTGGGATGAGGAAGTAAATGGATTGGGGTTGTAATGTCAATGCCCATCCAAACTTCGTAGCCAACCTGCTTAAATCTGCTGCCCAGCACGCGACTGTGTTAACGTGCTGATTGAGAGGTGATCGGTATTTGGCCCTTCGGTCCAGATACGCCTTGAGATTTCTCGCTACCCTAATGAGGCAGTGGAGATTTTTCCCAGCAGTAATCTTCTCGATCCAGGTTAGGACCGTAGCGCATAGAAATCGATTTAGGGCCACAAGTAGCTTATCGCTTTCGGCTGATGACGCGAGAATGTGCTCGGAGAACTCGGTAATTGAATAATCTAAGAGAGGCGAAGCTGGCTGCCCCTGGCGATTTTGAACCAATTGACGCCTATGTCTGGGGGGTTGCATCGATGGACTGGCGAGTAGCTGTAGGCAGGTATGCGCCAAGCGCTCATTCGCCTCAGACCTTGAGATTTTGAAATGGTCGGCTTCGTTAGATAGGAGAAACTCTCTTGCCGTGCTGTGGACGATCTGCACCAAATTTGTCTGTTTGTCAACAGAAACTAGCTGTCCACATAAACCTTCGATGGCTGTCTTCGCGCTAGGAAGATGGACTTTGATATCCATGCGAAGCGCTTCAGTTATTTCCAAAATTGTTAGTGGTCGGGAGGCACAGACAACCCAGGTTAAAATTGCCTGGATTATGTGTCTTTCGCGCTTGTTCTCGCTCATTTCAGCAATAGTGCGCCGGTAATAGGACATCATTCCTTCTGGGATGGTATGGAGCACCGACATAATGCTTTCGTACCCGTAAACCTTCTCAAGCTCATCCAGAACAAGTCGCACCCAGAGGAATGATGCGCTTGATTTCGATAAAATTTCTTGCGCCAGTTTCTCTTTGTCTTCGTCTCTATCGATCGGCAGAATATCCATTCGATCACGAATGTAGAGGCTGATGTCTCGCATTGTATCGGCAATGGGTATTTCGACCACGTGCACAACACAACCATCAATTTGGCGAATGAGCTTCGGAAAATCTGGAAGCTTGCGACTAGTAACGAATATTTTGAGAGGGAACGTCGATCTTAGACCCTTCAGGAACGTGAAGAGCTCTGGATAACCGTAACATTCATCGATTGCATCCAAAATCCAATATTGCGTGGTAACTCTGGGTGTCTAAAATGCCGGCACGTTAGTACCCAAGGATGAGGAATTAATGAAAGGTGGTATCAGCAGACCTGTAGTATTGCAGCTTTAAAGATTTTAGACCAAATCGCTCGAGCATCGTCAGGATCGATTATCACACCATCGTCTCTCAAATCTGATAACTTGGTTCGAATCGCGGAGTTCAGCATTGCCATCTGGAACGCAATGGATCTAAGACACCCAGCCAACGACTGCAAAGCCTTTTTCCCCACATGAAAATGGTAGAATGCACCGGGAAGGGAAAATTCTGCAAGATGGGATACAACGTGGGCCGCGAGAACGGTTTTGCCGGCCCCGGGATTGGCATTCACCCAGTATATTGAAGGGGCAAACTGGTCGCCTTGGTGGGTATCTATATCAGCATCTGCATCTCTCCATTCTCTAAAATCGTCACGTTCATCAATCCACTGACACGACCCTTCTAATTGTTCGTAGTTGTCATCTGGGGGTGCCGATATCCCGAGAAATGTTTGCAATCCTCGGAGCTGCGTTTTTGACGTTTCTTCGTGAGTTATTAATGCTGATAGCAGTTAGGCCGGAAAAGGGTGTAGCGGGCAGTTTGTGCTCTCACATTCTTTCAGTAAGCTTTGTACGGCACTTGATAGACTGTTCTTTAGGGATAGATAATTAGGATCCTCTGGGCTCTCGAATTTGCAGATCCCTCGATGGTTGGCATTCATGTAGCGAGCAGTTTCGTTGTTGAACCCTGGACCTAGACGTGGATTAATTTTGGTGCTCTACGTGTTTCAGTGTAGACACCCACCTAGCACAGCGGAGTTTTTGTCAACAATGATAGATGACGACACTCCCAGGCTTGTTTCCAGCGTTTCGTAGAAGGAATAGATCTGCAAGCTAGAGGCATATCTTCCAAAATCCTCATTGATGAGTTGTGCAGAAGTAGACCCGTGGGAAAGCTCATTGATATATTCGCGAGACGATGTCATCCCTGTCATGCCAGATATCTTGAGGATTCTATTCAGAGTTGCAGCGTACTCGGAGCCTTTGTGTGGAGTTGCTAAGAAGAATATACAGCGGATGCGATGGGCGAGTTGTCGGAAAGTCTGATCCTGGTGGGCTGCTACGTATGCCTAGGCAGCTATTGGTTAGGCCGTAGTGTGTCATCGTGGATCAAGGAGTAAACTTGAAATTACCTTCTTAATTACCAAACCGCCCATGGAATGTCCGATCAAAATGATGGGAGCCTAAAGAAAATCAGTTCTTTAAACCATACTAGTACCATATATTCAGCATTGAGCGGGTAATACATCAGTGTTTTGTCTCAAATAGGGTGATGATCTCAACTCCTCGTAAAGCGTTTGCCCAAAGTCGTGTACGTTAAGTGCGCTTGGATTCAGGCTCCCCCAGTCGCTATCATATCCAAAAGAGTGTATACTGGCATTGCACATATCAGGCTCCATTGGAAGCCAGTACTGGGGCCAAAACAATCGAGGGTCGTCTCCTTTGCGCCATGTCTTCGAGGATCCGCCGCGAAGTCCGTGTACGAAGATAATGTCAATTAAGGGCTGTGGTGATGCGTGAAGTAATCGAAGTCCAAATGGATCTTTAGCGTCGGTTTGGCGCGAATCTTGTCGTCTTTGGCTCCATCTCAGAGGAAACCGGCGCCGGCGGAATCCAGACGTCGTTTCCTGAATCTCTATTCTCTCCGTTCCTCGATGCTCTGGGGGGTCTCGGCGGGGGTCTCGGCGGATATCAAGGGCATAGGCGGTGGAAGAATCGGAAAGGCTTGGGTCAAATTTGTCGCTCTGAGACGGTAGTTTCGTCGCGGGAGGTCGATCCTGGAAAATATTAGCAGACTTGCACAGGACACACTCGAGACGAAGCAAAGCCCAACAGTCATTCTGACGCTTATATCGATACCATCTTGCTTGTCAAAAGGTGCGAAATTGATGCAACAAGTTCGGCAGACGTTCCAAAACGGGACATGCTTAGAAGTAGACCCTGGGTGGTAATCGTGGCGCGTCTCGACAGGGGACCTAACTTAGTTATGGAATAGCCTGTTCTCAGCAGAACGGCCTGCCCTTTTAGGAGCCGCCCCCCTCCAACGTTGCATTTTCCCAGTAGTCTGTTAGTATTCGCGCAAAGTTCTTTTCAGAACCAACTTGTGATAGGCAAGAGTAACTCCTAGGTAGCTAGTTGGATTAATACTCTCGATGGATGAAACTCTGGATCCGGCTATACTCGCAGGTCAGTTGAAACAGCCGCTTTAATGTGTGTGATCCCAGTCTTATGTTGATGAGACGAAACAGCGTTGCCAAATGGCTGCGAAGTCGTTTCCGTTAGCCCTCATGGAAAAGGCAGCTGGTCATCCGGATACAAAATCGATATTGACGCAGATGGCGAAGAACATGAGTATTTTCTCAAGGTGAGAGTATCTGCTTTTTCTATCACCCGCAAGACTAAATTCCAGATCTGGCTAGGTGATCAGTCGTCCTCAGCACTTGGAAATGGCCCGTGGAGAGTTTGAGAGCCAGAAGGAAATGGAAAAGTATCTTCCCGATAATGTTGCTTCGCCTTTGGCGTATGGACCACTCGAGCTTGATTCTTCGTCTTCATTCTTCTTGACTAAATTTCGACACTTGAGCGAAAGGGTACTTGAACCCAAACCACTAGCTGAGGTTCTTGCCCGGTTGCACCAGACCTCTATTTCTCCCACCGGAAAATTTGGGTTTCACGTTACAACATACAATGGTATAGTTCCATTGATCAATAACTGGTGCGAAACCTGGGAGGAGTATTTTGGTCGCCAGTTGAGAGCAGATATTCAGTGGTTGCACAGTGTCCGAGGACCTGATCCAGATTTCGATGCGGTTGCTGAACAATTTTTTGAGAAAGTCATACCTCGGCTTTTACGACCTCTTCAGATCGATGGACGAAGCATCAAGCCTGTCCTGGTCCATGGTGATGTTTGGCCTGGTAATGTGCAGTTAGATACAGCCACGCAACGTGTGGTCTTGTACGATTCGTGTTGTTGCTATGGTCACAACGAACGTGAGAAACTTTTCTGGAATAATGGGACAGGCAAACTTGACAGCTGACTTGTTTGGTAGTTGAGCTTGCCATGATGAGGGAACCTCGGTACCAATTCACAAGCCAACATGTCGATAAGTATAGAGAACTGGTGCCACCCTCGGAGCCAGTCGAAGATTTCGATGACCGGAACGTTGTCTATGCCATGTGAGTCTTGACCTCAATCACAATTACATACGGTTATTAAGATCGATCTGTTGCGCAGGCGTGATAACATTATCAACCTTGGCCTTCACGATCATCGAAAGTTTCTTCGTGAGAGGTAAGCGAAACTTATTCTTCCATCGTTTCACAGGTCTAACCAGTGTTGACCAGAGTGCTGGAGGAGATGGCAAGGCTCATCCAAAAGTATCCTGATGGTTTTGAGGGGTTCGTGAAAAGCCATAGGGGTCCTTCTACACTATAAGCAATTTGGATCACTAGTCCATACACACTAGATTCAGTACAGTTAGGGAGGTGAGTTAGGGGACTACGACAGAGATTAGGATTACTTAAGTCATCGAAACAGACCCCTGAATCGTGGGTCGGTACCTACAAAGTTGAAGTCATCTACGAAGTATTTCGTACCGTCGTAAAACAATTCCTAGCAGGCAAGCCGGGAGCTAGAATGCAAAGGTCGTTTACACATATCAAGAGCTTCCCAAAGGACAGTCCGTGTGTTGCTTGTAATTCTCACGATTGCTCGTAGACCCCGAATATTAGCAGTGCCTCAAGTGCCGATCTACGAGGTACACTACTTCGTTTTCCAGTTAAGGTTAGGTCGGTCTTCTGGTCACGTGATGAATTACTATTCCGGGCGAAAGTCCCGGATTAGGTCCTGAAGACCGTAAGATTAACCTATTATAGATACTTCGTAGCAATTCCATCAATATCTTATTATATTGCTAAACACGTCGTCGAAAAATATATTTATTTCCAGTAAACTGTAACTGACTTAGATATGTCTCCACCGAGCTCTTATCGGTTGTGTGGGAAAACGGGAAACCAGGACTGGGAGACGTAATATTACCTGCTACCGTTTTTACCAACCCATTCCGGTTCTCGCGCAGCCCACTGTTTACACCTGGTCATCAGTTCACGTAAGATCATAGGCGCTTCCTCCATCGCGTAGCCCCGCGGTATTCGTGCGTTCCAGATACAGTATCAGAGGAAGATTTCGAGTGCGCGTCATGTAATAGTACGTGTCGAAGAGCTTCAGGCCTGGATTCACGCTGATGTCCTTGAAACCACTCTTTTCTAACCTATCCACCCACTCCTCAAAACTTGGTATAGTCTCCCGAGGACTATTTTACTGCCGATGCCAGTACTTTCCAGAACGTCACAGGAACATTGACTACGTGGAAATACCAGCTAATCTTCCCCATGCCAGTCTTCTGATCATCAGTAGGAGCGTCACCGGCAACATCTAGCGACAACTATGAGACGAGCTCTACCAAGACTGAGTCTGCGGAGCCTTGGGTGTGAGTGGCTGATCCGCAGTTACAAGCCTATCCTGGGGTAATTATATTACTCAAACCGATTGAGTCTGCAATAGTGCCTGTCCACACTATAGCTATTCAAAGGGAATATTTCCTTGGGAGCATAAGTTAGTGAGTCTTATGACGCTACTAGCATTGCAGTAGCCGATAGAAGCGACTTTGACCTTCAATAGGTGCGAGAATAGTGCATGAGATACCAGATTCTCGCCGACCGGAAGCGCATCCAAATAACGGATATGTTAAAATATTTCAACGGATTACTGGGCGCAATATCAGACTGCCTGAGTTTTCGTGTGGAACACACTGTGCAGGATGGGATAATCATTTCTTCTTCGACGTCTTCCGGGGGGAAAGCTACCCTTTACGGCTTTCAGACACAAAGCCCGTGAAACATAAAATCTACGCGAATCAATGAACCTACCACTGTCAAGACAGGTCGTGTTGCCTCTAGCACTGAGCCCTATCGGTCAAAGCTGGGAGGGGTATAATTTCAGGAGTGTATTAAACCATTGCGCCGAATACGCAAATGAGTCAGAATTAAAAACTAATGTATCCGAAAAACTATCCACAGAGTCATATATCCTCCGTGCTTGGGCCGCCCAAGCACTAAGATGAACGAATTACTTATACACCTTGTGCAGCCTATCCGGCTGGTTCCTAAGCAGCTGAACCCATTGAATTACGATGGGCTGCAGCCAGAGCGGAACTTGCAACTGCCATTTCTCAATCAAGCGACATACAATGGCCGTTGCGGCGAACGCGTCGATCTGGAACTCGCTCGAGGCTCTCACCAGCCACAAGGTGAGATAATGGATAAGGATCTCGTCCTGGTGACCGATGCAGGGGCAGTACTGCTCGGACACGTGTTTGATGTTTGGGCCGGCGGGTAGGCCAATTGCGTCCATCTCTAATACACACCCTCCCGGCAGGATAATGCGGGAGGGCGTCTTGGTACGAGAGCATGAAGGCATGATGGATGATAATGGCTTTCGGGGCTGGGAATTTTATTTCAGAAGGTGTCACCGTAGCGCTATAATTATAAGCAACTGCAGACAGGCAAGTGTTTGACTTAATGACGTTTTACCTTTAGTTGTGCACCGGGCCACCGGTTTAGCGCTGCAGTTCTATTTCGCAGCACACACAATACTGATGATAAATGATTGATGTAAAATAATTTCTTATTCGGCTTCTATCAATTATTTATGTTCCCAACGCATCACGGGGCGTCTATTGTCTTCTGGAGCAATGCATTGATTTAGATCAACTGCTTTGTTTACAGTCTCTCTCGATCGGCTTTGTGGCAAACCAAGGGGAGTCGTTTTTGTTTCGGGGTTTATTTTCCTTCGGTATCGTACTAGCATAGGGAGAAACGATGTCCGTGGGGGGCTGAAGTGAAGGCATTGTGCCGTGCCTTCTTTGTGTCGCTTACCTCGTTTCTGAAAGTTCTTTATTCGAACACATTCAGAATAATTCGTTGATTGATGACGACGTGACACTTTGACGTACGAGGCAGTTCGTATACGTTGCTCAGACCTGGCACCAGGCCTAATTTCTTGACTGTTTTCTTACACTTTCGAGATGCGGGCTTTGAACTCCTGCAAGCGAGTCTGAACATCAGAACCATTCCACAGCTCCCCTGAAAGAGACGAAGATGCTGCAAGTTTGGGAGGGCCAACTTGTTCCAATGCATAACTAGCCGCGATGGAGCCCCGTAGGCAAGCTTCCCGCGGGTCGTTGGTTTCGTGGAGCGCGACGGCGAATGCTCCCAGGAAGGCGTTTCCTGCGCCCGTGGCGTCGACAACTTCCTCGGCACCTTGACCGTAGTATGTCGGTATCCATTCGGCGGGTCTGTCATTTGATAGGATCAAAGCGCCGTGCTCCCCTGAACGAATGACAGCTAGGCCTCGATGGTTCGGTCCAATGCCGGCTTCCACAAATTTCGCGGCCTGTGCCTCGACCTGGGAGGGAGAAAACTCGGCTTGAGTGTCATTCTTTCCTTCGAGAAGATAGCGCAGCTCCGAGTGATTGGGCGAGAAGACATCCACGAGCGCGCATGCTTTCAGGTGACTCGTCAGGTTGGCGGAGTCACAGCCGAAAGGAGCGGGCTCCCACACAATCAAGGGTCGCTCCGTCACGCCTTTCTCCTCTCGTAGGCGAAGTAAAGTAGACACTTCGCTCTCAAGGTCGGCTGGAAGTGACAAGAAATGGAATGATGCGGCATACAATAGGCTGGAAGCGCCGAGCTGGGCGGGTGAAGGTCGTAATGGTGGAGTGACATACGAGAACGTGTTTCCTAGATACATATATCAGCGCCAATATCAATCTTCAATTAGTGATTTTCAGGGTATACCTACGACCGAACGTGTCGTCTTCGTACTTCAGTAAGCCTCGCGTACATGGTTTCTCAGTGTCGTGGACTAGAAGTAGCGTCATGCCCCAAGACTCCAGGAGACGAACGGTGGACTCAGGCAAGTCGTATCCGGCCAAAACGATGCATCCTACATCTAGAGCTCTCGGACCGGCCTTAAAAAGTCGGGCGCCGAAGGTCGCTAGGGTGATTCGGCTCATTAACAGCTCTTCAATCCCATGCGCTAGAAAGAGTGTTCGTACCGTATAAGCCCGATCCGCCTGGCACGTCAATAACGGTACGAAGATGCGGGAAGCGTAGCTCGTCGAGGATTACCATGCCTAAGGATACGAAGACAGGCCGGTGATCAGCCACCTCGGGCGCGTGTCGATCCATGATGGTTGAGCGTAGTTGTGACCTGTATTGACGACCCCGGAGCCGGTGATTTGGCTGATGGGGAAGCGATGAAAGAACTCAAGGCATTTTTGCAGATGCGCGCGTTCTGTGTATGACAATGCCTCTCGTCTGTGATGAGCTGCTTGTGATTTGATTCGCGTATCTCAAATCAACCCAGCTTGTATTGATGGGGGTGAAAGTGCACCCCCTTTGCTCATGGCACTCCCTCCCTCCCCCACCGTTATCATTGTGCCATAAATAGAAGTCAGCATGGGTGTCTTCTCCACCTGTCAGCCGGCTGTCTCCAGCGTCTCCAGCTGCTCAGCTCCAGGAGCACTTTTTAGAATTGGACACCGATTGCCAAGCGGAAGTGCATATGAAGTAAAAAGCAGTAACTTCCATAGCCTAGGAAAGCTGGAGGCGAGCTTGACAAGTTCCTATCATACACACCTATTTGGTAAAACTGTGGTTTGCAGGTTCTTATTTGAAGTTGCTTGCAGGGCTTGCTAGCACTTAAGGGATAATACTAGTACCCCCTCACGGTGGATTCTTTGTGCTCGACTTCTCCCCTCCTCCAACATCAATCAAGTACCAATCAAGTCGCTACAAACTACACTGCCTACCTTTTCCGGATTACCGACCATTGCGGGTTCGCTGCTCGTGAATTTTATGCAGTTGCGACGATGAACACTCTGGCCGAAAGTGGACAGATCGCGGATCTTCATAGATGTCTACAAAGAGGAGATACTCCCAACGTCAAAGGCGCCTCGGGGCCTCTGCATCTTGCGTCAAAAGAAGGGTATCTGGCAACGGTTGATCTGCTACTCGAGTACGGAGCAAATCCGAATGAAAGAGATGGTGATGCAGCAACACCGCTGCACTATGCCGTCCGGCATGGACATGTCGGAATCGTCCAGCTGCTTCTTGACTACTTTGCCGACCCAAATATGGCGGATAACCAGGGATTGACGGCGCTACACACCGCAGCTTCAGGGCAGGATCCCACCGTAGTAGAACAGCTACTAAAACACGGGGCCGATCCAGATATCAAGGACGTTGGTGGGTCAGTACCGCTTCATTACGCAATGATCGAGGGTATAGTGAGAGTTCTCACGGGCGGAACGGTCACTAAAGTTAAACGGGTAAGTTAGGGGGATTGAAACAGGGCCTCTTTTTTTAATGCGTATCCTTATGGCCAAAAACAATGATCTTTGGCACCCTCTCCTTACACCCAAACTCAAGGCTGCGAAACCTTTTCTATACAGGAAAAGGAACAGAATAAAGGCCTTTTACTGAGTGCTACGCGGTTTCTGGTAATAGTAACTAATTGTGTGATTAGCTGCCCATAAGCCCACTGTACCCTATCACGATTAACGAGATCACACTCAGCCCGTGGCCCACACTCGCCGCTGCAGATAGATCTAATACGAAGTATCTGGTGATTCAATGTAGGGAGAAACTCAGCCCGCGAGAAATTACGGCTACAATAGGCGCGAGTCTTAGTCACTTCGAATACATCTGCAGGAATACGTACTTGTGCCACTACTCGGGTACGGATCTAGACCAAATTCGCCAAATGGAGCCTATTGCCTTCGCAGACATCTACTGCCAGGACTTCAAGCTCCCCCAGACCCTAAAGGAAGCTATACCAGACAGAAGTTACAAGATCGATATCATATATCACAAAGGCGTGTCTGATTCTGTTGAACTTCAAAGCCGCATACTAGAAAGTTCCAAAGTTGGCACAGGGGATGCCAGGTTCCTTCGACACAAGGCTCAGCTCACCGTCCAAGGTCAGAATCTACGCAGCATAGCACTCATTGACGAGGTGCGAAATATTGAAGTTGTATACAAGCTTGTAGCGCGAAACAACCAAGCTCGTATGATACCAGGAGCCGACAGAATACTGACGTTCCCACCTACTTCACAGTAATTATGAGGACCAAGGACAGATGATTGCCGTCGCAGACATGGGGTTCGATACAGGCGACAGCAAGACAATCCACCCGGCGTTCACTGACGGCGTAGATCACAGCTACGCCCTCTGATGCCACCATGACCAATCTCAAAGTTACACTTGTATGGTCAGACCCCGGCCAAGGGCCTAAGATCAAGAACCAACTAACTGTGACGACGGAAAAGGAAAACGATAGAATATGTGCAGCTCTCAACAAGAACAACGTCCAGCAGATTTTGTGGCGTGATATCAAGTCTAGAGATGTCGACATAAAAATCAAAGTTGTGGGCAGCCTGATTGAAACTCCCCAGCCATTCGCTGTTGTTTGGCAACTCCGACACTAGTCAAATCGTGCGAAACCGTGGAATTGCTTCAGGGAAAGAGATCGCCTCTGCCTCGGAATACTAAATTGGGCCTTTTCTAGGCGTCATACATTTCAGTTATGATAAATCAGCCAGCGTCGATTAGAAATGATTTGTACAACTCAATACTGTATAGTATATACAGAACGAAAGCGCAAATTATCCACCTACTGCAATGCTCTAGGCATGCAGAACGCTCTAGATCATCTATATACCATGCGTCGCATTCATATATAATTTCTAGCCTAATCGGGCCAGTCGATGTTATCATTCATTTAATCATCTAAATAGCAGACGAGGCGCTTTCATTTAAATTATTTGTTTATAGCACAACCATACCTATTGCAAGCTTAGCCACTAGTATGACCTTTATATTTTATATTAGAACAGTGAAGAAGACACTGCCGCAGCCACCCACGAGTATCGCCAGCGTTCCGGGGATCCTTGTCGATGGAGCTCTCTTCTCACCTTGCGATGAGGGGAAGCCACGCGAAGTGAACGACATGAAATTGTCAGAAATTGCGCAGATAGTTAGCGAAATACTGATTTTACGATCAAGGTTAAGCGTGAGAAGTGGTCGAGACCGTAGTTTCGGCATATACGCATGAGATAGAAACTGTCCTTCAAACACCAGCACCCTGGAGAGACAATTCGCGAAGCACTCTATTAACTCGCTTTCAAATGGTCGAACTTTCAATGAATACCGAGGTATGAGTACCTACTGCGAAACTCTCAGTAACACCTCGATACTTAAAGAAAGTATCTACCTCCCCTGAAGTACCTAGGTAGGTATTTGTTTGCATTACCTCCCTACATGCTTGTTTACCTTCCCAGCCAATGGCGGCTCTCGGGTAAACCAAGGGATCAGCCACCTGGTTATTAGTTCAAACAAACAGTGTGTTCTTCCAAGCAGCCTTCACTTGAATCGACAGGTGGCTCAATGGTTAGATTGTAGGTGCTGTCGACGGCACCTCGGACAAGCGGACAAACCACTGGTGCTGGTCTACAGAGCGTTCTCAATTCGAATCCGTGACCCCGTCAGACAGGTAATTACCTGCGTCTTTTCGACAGATTGTAGGTGCTGTCGGCGGGAATCACGGCTGACGACGTTGATAGCTGGCACTGGTGCTGCCTCTGAGACCGTTAGTCAGGTAATTACCTGCGTCTAACCAAAGCCGCGAGTTCGAGTGTTGGGGTGGTCGGTGGGTTCTGCAGAAAACTTTTTTTTCGACCTGCGAAACTAATAATAGCTGCCTTACTTTCTCCTAAAGCAGCGCTTTTCTCTCTGTCTAACATTGGCCTGACATGTCGTGCAACAAAAGTACCAGCGCGAGGTGTTGCAACCATATGTATGGTATAGAGCAAAAGTCGTATCCGCTGCAACTATCGGGGTCCGGCTAACCCGGTCGGCGGTTGCATTACCAAGCCGTCAACAAAGACATCTTGGCGATCCCGTGTGTGGAGTCATAGCTAAGGCGGCCGGCCTGAAAATGTCTTAAACGACTGTCTTCATCATCGGTACTGCATGCAATTGAGAAAATACCCAATTCCTGCAGTTTATTGTATCGATGCTGACAATGTTTATCGTTATACAGCTACTCTTGGTCAGGTTTTTTCCCCCGTACCCTACGACAAGTGTCATGTAGCACGCTATTCTATTGCCAAGGACCCCCAGAGAGCTAGGAGATCGGCGCGTGAAGCTATCATGCCAATAAAGCAAGAAAGGGATTGTCAAAAAAAGCAGCCAGTAGCAGCCCGGGAACACCCCACATGCGCCATGACCTGCCATGACCTGTACGCCAGTATCTATAGCGGATAGAGAAGCACCTGTCGAGGTCCTATCTTCGCAGCATGTAGGAGGAAGCGAGAGAGTGCGGGAACTAGGCCTTAGACATAGCCGAGAGTTGTTAAGTAGAAGCTATACCGCTCTTCAAAGCAAGAAATACCTACTGTTACAGAGTAACGGTAATCGGATTAGGGGGCAGCACCTAAAGATTTACCAGGGTCTTAGCGTCTCGCGTGCCGTCCCGGCCCGATCTCTTATGCATCTGATTTAGCCCATCACACCCTAGACCATTCATTGCGAGACACAACACTCCTGCGACGCCCAGCAAATCTCGAAAGGCGAGAAAGGCTAAGCAGTCTTCAGCTAGTTGGAAACAACCCTAGGATGCGAGCCCCCGGTCACAACACAATGCAATCCAGTTGTTATTGGGTCGCTTATTCCTGATCTGAGTCGCTCATGCATACTACATAGTCTCGAGAATCCCACCTGCACTAGACTAGACTCCATAGTAGAGGACCCTCCACCCCCAGATTGAGGAGATATGGAGGGGTATACTCGGTACACTAATGAAGAAGCCAGACCGAGACCCTGATCAGATCGATCTAGAACGGACAGTATATGTATATATATAGCTATAAGCCGGAAGCTGATTCTAGGACGTCCAGCTACCATCCAGCTGGCTTGCATGATTGACGATGTCGGTGGATATTATATCGAAGGTCATTGCGCAGGGCCATCGCCTGGCCACACATAGCTGGGAGTACGGTGCCTTTTCCGAATCGTTGCTGGAATGGTACAACCCGGAACTCTCTGTCTTCGGCGCATCTCCATTCCCACACGGCAAGATCCCCGTCGTGCAGGTCGGCCAGGTCAAGTCACTTTCGTACGCCGAGCCGCACATCTGGACCAACTCGACGATTCTCGTGGACGGCGATGGTACGCAGCGACGGCATATCACCAATCGAGGAGCAAGTTGAGCTAACAATTTTCTCGTCACGACCATCAGGTGCCGCAGGAGACCCGGCATCCCTGGCCGTATCGGCCATCCTCATCGGCCAAACCCAGTCGCCCTACCTCTCGGCAGCCCACCGCCAGGTTGACCATCTCCTGACCACCGTGCCCCGCTGGCCCAATGGCGCCATCAGCCACCGCGAAGACTACGCTGAGCTTTGGGCCGACTTCATCTACATGGCACCCCCGGCGCTGGCGTACTGGGCCATTCAAGACGCGAATCATACCTTGCTGCGCGTCGCCGTCGAGCAATGTCTTCTCTACCGCGACGCGCTCGTCGTGTCTCCTCGCAGGGGCGACGACGACGCCGCGGGGCTCTGGCATCACATCCTCGGGCCCCAAAACCAGGACCTGGGAATCTGGTCCACCGGGAACGCGTGGGCTGCCGGGGGCATGGCGCGGGTGTTCGCGACGGCGAAAAAGTCGCCGTGGGCGAGGGCGCTCACATCCGACCTGGCTGGTCTGGCGGCCGCCATACGGGATATCTTGGACGCGGCTATTGCGCTTGATAAGGCCGAGCCTAAGGAGCCGCTGCTGCGAAACTACCTCAACGATTCGACTTGGTTTGGCGAGTTGAGCGGCACGACCCTGCTGGCGGCGACGACGTATCGCATGGCGAAGCTGGAACCGAGGACCTTCGCGAAATATGTCGCGTGGGCGGATAGCAAGAGGGACAGGGTGCTGGAGAGGATTGGCGACGATGGGTTGTTGAGTCCGGTGATCAACCCGCTGAATTGGAATGACAGGACGCCTGGGACGGAGAGCCCTGAGGCACAGAGTTTCGCGGTGCTCCTGTTTTCTGCTTACCGCGATTTCCATAGGAAGGTCTAAGCTTTGTTAACAGCTACATGCCTACCTATCATTGGCTAGTACGGAACTTCCAGATTCAAGCATGTCTTCTCGCGTACAGATGTTATAGGGCGAACTGTTAGCAGTCGGTGACACTGCGGGTTCATGATTCGGGTGATCTTGTCCTAGCGCTGCTTTTATCTCATACATGTTTTCCAGAGGGAGGTGGCACCCGGGTGCTGCTGAAAGGCACAGTCGTACGCGTGCTCTTGGTACTGGTGATATGACCCGTTGGAGTGCGGCTCCGTGCTGATGCTGATCCCCGCTTCCGTCGTCTGAGAGATGAGTTGGTCAAGGTCTTGAGCCGATATGTATTAGTAAGTCAGTCGAAGGGCTATGGAAAGCGTGGCATACGTCTCTCAAATCAGTCAGATCAGGGCCCCTCTCTTGTCAAGCGGTGTATTTGATCGAAACGCGATTGTGACGTAGTGTCATCAGGTCCGGCGCATACGTCCGATCTATTTCAAAGCAACTACCGGCCCTATTGAACACTACAATTACCTGTTACAAGCGTCAGGGAAAAACTATCTCACTTATCGAAATCTAAGTTGCCCCTTACAAGATTGTACGCTCGCGTAAATCAATGATAGTGCGATAATTATATGCCGAACAGGTTTGCCGAACAGGTCTGCGATAAGGTTTCCTTGACTCGGCCGTCTGTCGGTACGTGCGCAATAGATGCGTACGCAGTAGCCCTAATACTATAAGTCCGTTTAATTGAGTGTCTCATAATTGCGTATCTAAAAAATTACGTTCTTACACAGAAAGGTCTAGATCAATGTAGGGAGAGGCGGCATATTCACTTTCAAGATTATAATTATGCTGGGCGACTGGAGAGATAAAAACTATCTATATAAACCCCTCCGCCACGCAGCCATCAACAATGGTTCCGAAGTCTCACTTCATCACATTATGACCATCAGCTATATATCGCAATAGAGCACCCATTCTGCGCGCACTTCTCCCGTAGGCGGCGTGTTCCTCTTTTAGCAACAAACGGGCTTGAGAACAAGACACAACCGACTACGACTGTCCTGTCTCGCGACCTGCTTTGCACTAGAAACTACTAGCTGATTCATTTCGCCGCGTCACTCTCAGTCGCCCTATTAGACGTCACTCACGACAATGCCACTAGAACTCTCTGAGATCGATGCCGCGGTGGATTTCCCGGCTCTCACCAGATGCCTTTTGGAATCATACAACGACCCAGTACAGAGTTTCGTCAATGTGTACCTCTCCCCACGGGGAGAGAATGAGTCCGCTAATGAGGAGCGTGTGAAAGAAGCTGCCAATCGATTTGCAGAATGGCATGCGCACGATCCATCTAGCTATTGGCAAAAGGTCGTCGACACGGGAACCGGTGAAATAGTTGGCGGCGCTCTCTGGAATATCCATCATGACAACCCGTTCGCCCAGCCGGAGGGCCTCGAGGCCACATGGTTTCCTGGCAGCGGGTCGCGTAGATTTGCCGAAGAGTTTCTTCGACAGTACAGCATACCAAGGGCTCTTGTGGGTCAAAAGCCGCAGGTCTGTATGTACATCCTTATCGACTCCGCTGTTATAGATCGAGGCTAATTGTTAATCAAGACTTGTTCATCATTTTCACAAGACCTGACTATAGACACAAGGGTGTTGCCCAGCAGTTCATGTCTTGGGGAGTGAACAAAGCAGATCAGCTAGGTGTGGAGATGTTCCTAGATGCAACTCCAATGGGGAAACCACTCTATGAGGCAAATAACTTCGTTCTCATCAAAGAGAATATTATCGCCCCGGAGACGAATACCCCTGACGAAAGTTGGAAGAAGTTGAAAAGTCAGGTTGGCAAGGTGCCATTCTACCTTATGTGGCGCCCGGTCAATGGTGTATATGTTGAAGGGAAGACAATCTTGCCTGGGAGGAAAGAATAAGAAGTATGAAAAAAAATCGAGTAGGTAAGAGCAGTAACATACCAGAAAACATTAAAATATGTATCAAAAAACAGCGTAGGAATATATGGCAGAATGCTCAGGTTTTCAGTTTGTTGTCCACTAAACACTGAGCCTGAGCTGTGCTGTGAAACCCAGCCCCTGAAACAATTTAGAAACCCCTTGTTACGTAATCTTTCATTTAAACAAGTCATCTCACGGCACTCCCTGGCCTCGCCAGATATATTGTATAGACAACCCACCAAGCCTACACATACCTTTCAGTATCCCACTCACGAATTACATCCTGGCTCAAAACAAAGTCCGACTCAATACACGCCTGTTCGTCCTGTGAAGTCCCTACGTTGGGAGCCCTATCACCCTCTGATCAGATCTGTTCGATTAACCAAGTTTCCCACCTATCGACCGTGTCCTTGTTTGTCTATGCATATTAGTGCCGCATACCTATAAGTTGTGCTCCTTGTCCTCATCAGATGTCAAGAAATGTCCATTGACTCTGTCGAGAGCAGGGTTTCGAGATTGAGACCTTGGAAATACAAGATGACACCTGCATCATACGCCTGAGAAGACTCCAGCCCGATGGCACAATTTTCGTAGGTTAAAGATTTGATCGACTCCTTCCAGGCTATCAACTGGTGCTAATCTTGGTAGAGCGACTCGGCTGGCACGTCTCAGCGTGCCAATCATCCTCAAGCCCTCGACACGAAAAGATCATGAAGGCAATAATTAATGAAGATATAAGATAATAGCGAAATGGAGCTAGACGTTGAATTTCGGCTGAATAATTTGAAATGAATCGGGGGTACAGGTCGTAGAGTACAAACACCGAATCTCGGAACTGCTACTTTGCGGTTATCGATTCGGCGTGTCCGTCGCGTTCTTATAATTGGCTTTGTGCAGTTCGGTCAGCTTTTCTAGCCTCGTTGACCATCACCTTGATTTCCCTTGAATCGAATAAGACATAAATATAACAAGGAGTCTAAATTCTTGCAACCAAAATCTGATATCTACGAATTTCGAAAGCGTCTGCCGCAGCACGCTGTAAGCAAATGTATCACTTTGCAGTATTATGTATGTCACGACACTGACTGGAAGTGTTGCTAGTGACTATGGAATAGGATTATATTTATAGTTAATGCGCAAGCAGAAATTATATCTGCTAGCCGTTAGTTGAACACGTCAAGAATTTTCCATCTCTCTACTAGGTTTCAAACCCCCCGGATTTCTTACCAAATCACACATCTAAGGAATGTGAGTGAAAACCGCACTAGCGGCTAAATCCGATGATCGTCATGTCCGCTGAATCATAAGGTTTTCTTGACATTTGTGTACTCGCCCTCTCCTGAGAGCCTTAAGAAAAAGATGAAATTTTGCGTGCTGAGAACTTCTTTTATTAAAACCTTCCCGGGCGTCGGGTAGGGCGCCAAGTACAATACTGACCAAGCAACAACGACCTTTTCGTCGTGAATGGAAGATTCGGGGGCTATAATGTACCTCGAGGTAACCTTTGGCAAAGTTGAGTAAACATGAAGTCTTATAAATTCTTCTTGGCCGGAAACACGGGTGCGGTTTTCACCATTGGGATATTCCCTTCAAGCACAGATATAGAGAATACTAGCTTTACACATAGTTTAGAGAAGATCGTTACCGTAAGAAAGGCAAATATGCGAATGTGCATAATAAACATACCGTGTTACGTACTTTTATTTAATACGTCTGGTAATTACCGCGTAACAAGTCTCATTACCTATTTATGAAAGGACTGGAGTTGGCGTGCTTAATACGTCTGATTTTTCGACAGAAGTCGAAGACATTCGGCTTGTTTAATGGTTATAGTTTGTCTGTGTAACTCCAGCAATGTTTCCCGTCGAAGATTGGAGTGCCTTGCTGTGTTGCCTCCTCGAGGATATTCGCCTTACAAACCAGTAGGCTAACGTTACTAAAGACACGAGCTAGCCACTTTCTAGTCGGGTGCTAGCACGTTAAAAAGTACGTAGCCTGCTCGTCGCAATGAGATCGGACATGTTGTGACTCTGCCAAGACGGTAGTTAAATCGGAGATACTTCCTCGCTGGCGAAGCTTCCTACGATGATCACGCATTGCCATTTTGCTACAGTAAGACTTCATAAAAGATACCACATGAATGTTAATGTGTGCACGATGCAGTCTTAATAAATTATTAATATATTCGGGGACACAACTACGCTCTTCATTCCTTACCTCCGATGAACTTCATTTCAACTTCAAGTCCTTACTCCTCCGGGTCTGGTTTCCCCTTAACACCGAAAGACTATTTTGCCCAGCATACTTGGTAAACTCCGAGGAAATACTCTGACGTACCTTAACGCCTACACACTTATTAGCCCAGTTAAGGATCTCCTAGTGTATTACCGTAGGTTGCCGGAATTTTCTTCAACTATAAAGAATCCTATTCAAGACGTGTCGCTTCTCCAGTCACTCAGTCCATACCCTATTCCCACCCCCAGCCCTATTCAACACCTGATTAATCCGACTACCACTCAGGACCCGAGCACCCTCCTCACGCTCCCACAGCACCGCAAATATGCCGACAGCACATGACGCAAAGACTACCGCTAGCGAGCTCGTGAGAGAGCTTGCGTCCGCAATCAAGGCTAAGGTAGTGCTCACTACTGGCGTGTCACCTAAAAGCCTTGGCGCTACCTTCGTCGAGGCGATTGCGAAAGCCGAGCCAGCGCTGCTAATTCTGGCCGGCCGCAATCCAACCAAGTCAAGCCAAACAGCCGATGCTATCAAGGCTGTCAATCCCAACGTCAAGACGAGGGTTCTAGAGTTGGACCTTAGCTCGCTGGCCGCTGTGCGCCGCGCCGCCGACGTTGTGCTGTCTTGGGCCGATATTCCTCATATCGATGTCCTGGTCAATTGTGCCGGCATAATGGCTGTGCCGTTCAAGCTTTCGACTGACGGCTACGAAAGCCAGTTTGCTACGAACTATCTAGGTCCGTGGCTGTTCACAAACCTGATCATGAACAAGATCTTGGCTTCTGAAGCCCCGCGCATCGTCAATGTTAGTAGCGATGGCCACCGGCTAAACCCGATCCGCTGGGATGACTACAATTTTAGTGTAAGTCTCATCGCCGAAGTGCTAAGCAAGCGCGACTATCTTGTAGCAAGGAGCGTTCTAAACTGACTGCGAGCCTTTCTGGCTTATATAGAACGGCGAGACTTACAACAAATGGTCCGCATACGGCCAATCCAAGACTGCGAATATACTTTTCAGTGTGTCGCTAGCCGAGAAGTTGGGAAGTCGCGGACTTCAAACCTACAGCTTACATCCTGGTGTAATTGCTACTAACCTCGGTGACCATATTGATTGGGAGGAGGGCGGTCCGAGTCTCCGTAAGTGCTGTATGGGCCCCACGTCATAATGGGTTGAAGCTAAATGATATTTCAATGTCATTAGAAGCCGCTGATCGCGCCCTCGGAAATAAGGAAGGTTGGGCTGAGTTCAAGTGGAAGACCTCAGATCAGGGTGCCGCAACGATTGTCTATGCAGCCTTTGACCAAGACCTCAAAGGTACGTAACCTATCGTCTAACCTGCTCCTTCGCGCCTGGTAAACATCGAGTATTTGTGGTTAACTTTCTGAAATATAGACCACAACGGCGCTTATCTAGAGGACTCCCATATAGCCGATCCGCTGGTTGAGACGGTGAAGCCCTGGGCAACCAGCAAGGTCGAGGCCGGCAGGTTGTGGCAATTAACCGAGAAACTCGTTGGTCAGGATATTAAGTACTAGAAAAAACACTTAATGATTCCCCGGCACAGCAGGCAATATAGAATAACCCTAGATAGAAGAGCCTCGGGTTATGATGAAGCTGCCATTAAGAGTATTGCGTATACCGTGATGAGAACTTTTTATTGCTGTGTTTTATCCTCGGAGCAGAGAAAAGGGGTTTAACTGTGGCGGTTGGTTAATGCACAAATCCGGGGTAATTACCTCGGCTTCTCTGCGGGGTGATGATATCTCAAGAATTTGTACACTCGGTGCTAGCATCCACGACAAATGTTATTTTGACGTACCGGAGCATGCGATCACCTGCACATATGCCAACTCGCAAAATCCGGACAAATTAGCATTCATCTTAGCAGGGACAGAACGTAGCATAAAGCGGTACCAGTAAATGTACCATGCGCGTTGCGGGGAGATGGCGCTATTCCAGAATCTGCTTTCGCTGATTAGGTCGGCGTTGTACAAGTAGGCTTTAAGCTTCTAGCAACCCCCAGGCTTGTACATTTCTGGCATACTAACCAATACCGTTTCATGCATGCATAGTACTTGTTTAACAGGCGCTTTTCTATGTACCTAGTGTATAGTTCTAAACACTAATACCCTAACCCAGGGAAGTTGGGGGACCTGCTGAACTTATATACAGGCGCCCTAATACAAGGTTGCGGCGGGGAGCGAGTGAGCGAAGAGATGCCTTGTTTCATCTTCGTTCTCCGTTCCGTCATACCAAGTACGGATTCTTGTCAGTTAGTGAGTTAATAAGAAAGCTACCATAGATGCCTTTTTATAAGGATTAGGTGCCCTATTGCTAGTCACTGATATCTTGACAGAATGGTTATTATTTTGTTACCTAGTTAAGGTTGCTCTACAGACCCGGAAACCCCGCTCATGAACTTCGCTGTGAGTCGCGGGGTTAAGGAAGTGTAAGTCGGTAGTTAGTCGGTGCTGCGACGCCACGCTATAAGCATGTTCTTCACAATCGCGACAAATAGTTCGCCCACCATGGAGACACTGATACTCACGTGCGCACACGGACTTTTCTCTCCCGAATAGCGAACCTCAAGGAGCGGGTTAAGCAACTAGTGTAGTCCAGCTCCTCGTGAATGTGAAATACTCCCTTTGCGGCGAATAGGGCGTTTTTCCTGAGTCTCTTCCACACTGGCATCTAACAGCGGCTAGTTCGACCTTTCATAGTGCGGGGGCTCCCTTTTCCCTGCGGCGTCAAATGCCGCCCTCAATACGAAGTAGATATAGCCTTAATAAGCTATACTAACCTAGCTGATCAGGGTGGCTGCTCCGACTTGAACTTGTGCATGTGACCTCCTCTACTGCCGTCGCTAGTTAGAGGCTCCGGCGCACAGAGAGCTCCTATAAATATTCTCCGCCTTTAGATGCGCATAAGGTAAGGTCCTAAGTTGAACTGCTCGACGAGGAGTCGTCGATCTTCCGATGGATCACTGTCCAAAGTCTATATGGGCCCTGGCTTCTCTGTGTGTTGGTCTCTAAATTTGGCGAGTTGAGGCACATAGAGAAGACGGCGAATCTCGCGCGAGGTGGTGCGGGTGTGCGGCGTCCTGTATGTGGTATCCTTAATTAACAGCCCCTGGCACCCGTAGAACGACGTCGTCGATGATACCTAGATTACACGTCTCAAGTGAGGTCAGCTCACCCACAACGGCGCCGTATTGCCGTGTGCCACCCTCCGGCTTCTCCTGCTATTCTCGCAAGCAAAGACGGCCGCCGTGGCTGCTTTTCCCGCTATACCCGTCACCGCTTATCTGCCCCCATGCCAAGCACTATCCAACCTGTCCCAGCTCATGCTTGGGTCTTGTCTGACATCGGACGTCATGGTGGGCAGCAGTACGGTCCCGTCAGCAATATGTCGCGACCTCCCTGGACGGATCCATTATTGCGCTATATGTGGCTATCACCGACAGCATTTTACGCTCACCAGGGTGCTACGATGGCGTCGATACTGGGAGCTCTACGCTGCTGCTTCGCCACCCCCGCCCTGACCCAAGTCGGCATCCGAAAATCTTAGGACGGTGGTACGCTTGCGAGGCTCGTAATCACATCCCCGAACGCTGATGTCAAGGAAGATATGGGAATGAGATTCACAATTCACCTGCAATTAGTCATACCTCTCAAGGTGAAGGATTCGGAAGGAAGGCCATGTGGTGGCATCAAGTTCGGATTTATGACCGAAAGTCAGCATGAGCTTGAAGAGAACCACTGTTCCGGGCCCGAAGAAATGGTTGGTTGGCCACGAAGCAACAAGAGCGGGTATAGCTTCGGGCACTATGCGTGATGCATAATGCATCCTGCATGATCCCTAGCTTACCAGCCCAAACCAGTATCATCGATGTATGATGGCCCCAAATAGTAGAGGGACTTTTGCCCAATGAAGAATACTTCGTAATCACTTTCAACGTTGAGCCGTTTGTACGCGCTGCCTTGAAGGTTATATCATCATGCCTTGCGCAACACAACGGGAAGACATATGTGTAGATCAAGGCGCGCACTGCGAGCAGCAACACACATCACGGAGACATTCCTTTCCGTAGGGTGTTCCCTCGCTGAAATACTCCCCTACGGTTTTGCGAACAGCGGATGTTTTTACCCCCTAGCGTCTTGGCCTTCAACCCTTGGCATCCGGGGCGAAGGTCTCCTACGTGCTTCTTAGCAAGCCATGCATCAAGAAAATCTCTCCTACATCTCGGCCGTGGTCACCACAGCCGTCTTGCTCGTCGCATGTAGCTACTTCGTTATCCAGCGGGCGTATCCGCGCCCGCTTGCGGGCATCCCTTACAACCAGGCCTCGGCGAAGCGGTTATTCGGCGATGGCCCCGAGCTCGCCGAGTACACGCAGAAGGGTCGGAGCCTCCGGACCTGGTTCGTGGACCAGGCTGAGCGGCACAATTCGGCCATCACGCAGATATTTTTGGGCCCGTTTTCTAGCCCGGCCGTGGTCGTGTCCGACTACCGCGAGGTCAACGATATCTTGAGCCACCGGGACGGCGTGGATTTTAAGCGAGGGACGAAAGTCGATGCCTTCCGCGGTGTCATTCCCCATGCCTTCCCGGCTATGGAGACCTTCGATCCAGAGTTTCGAGGTAGCAGAAACATAGCGAGGGATTTAATGACTCCGTCCGTCCTACACGCGGTGAGTGAGCACGTCTCGCTATTACTTACTCTACGACTAATAGGGTCTCTTAACTAATATGGGCGCGAGGAAGGTGAACGCCCCTCGTATTTACGATGTTGCCTGTCATCTGCTAGATCTTTGGGGCGTGAAATCCCGCCTAGCTGGGGGACGCCCATTCGATGTTTCAAACGACGTTGGCGAGTTCGCATTTGATGCTGTCGTCAGCGCGGCCTTTGGTCTGGGGCCCCAGGGCGGTGACATCAAGTATCAGCACGAGCAGCTCGCCAAGCTCGCCTGCAATAATGATTCTAGTTCTATTTCTAAAGCCGATCACGACACCGACTTTCCCATCTCATTTCCTGCGGCACCGCGATCGGCGAAGCTCGATTCGTTGCGCATTGACGAAGAAAGTCTCCGGCAAAGCTTCATGGTGCCATGGCCGAGGCTGTACCACTTCTTCAACAGCCTACGGCCCTCAGTAAGGGCTGCCAGGCGCATTCTCCGCGGATACGTTGCATCGCAGATCATCAAGGCGGTCCCCGGGCTCCGCGATGGAACTCAAAATCCTCAGTGCGCACTCGATTATGTGATCCAGCGGGAGTTGCGAGCGGCCGCCACGGCGGGTCGTACGCCTGCGCTTGCGGACCCGCGCATCCTGGACCCCATATACGCTTACCTGATCGCAGGGCACGATACCACAATGGCCTCGCTTTTGTGGCTCATCCGCCGGCTGGTGGCCCATCCGGCGGAACAGGATCGCCTGCGTGAGAGCCTGAAGGTCACCTACCCAGAGGCCTGGCGCGAGCGTCGGCTTCCCACCGTCGCGGAGCTGATCAAGGTGCACTCGCCTTACATGGAAGCCTTCATCGAGGAAACATTGCGGTGTGATACTCCAGTTGTAAACGTCTTGGTTGTGACACGCCACGATACTATCGTTCTGGGTCACCGACTTCCTCGTGACACGCGCGTCTTTCTTAGCCTGACAGGCGCATCCCTTACCCGGCCATCCATTCCCGTCGCCGAAGCGGACCGCCGTGCTACGTCGGGGGCGTACAGCACTGTGTCCCGCGATAACTGGGATGCGGCAGCGCCGGAGGAGTTCCGTCCCGAACGCTGGCTAAAAGAGAGCCGTGGGACTATGCCGGTCTTTGATGCCTCGGCTGGGCCCGGGTTGGCCTTCAGCGCCGGGAACAGGGGCTGCTGGGGGAAGAGGCTGGGGTATCTGGAGCTGCGCATTGTTCTGGCGCTGCTGGTTTGGAGGTTTGTGTTTGGTATATCTGACAAGTTTTCGAGCTGGGAGCCGATCGACTCACTGGCTATTTCACCGAAGCACTGTATCATTAAGATAAGGGAGATCTCGTATGAATAGTCCCCATTAGCTCTTTTATTCTTGATAGAACCTTAATGAATACCTACATTAGTATAGCCAAGCGGACAGGCCAAATAGGCTACGAAGATCTAATAAACCAATAGGACTGTGCTTGTGATGATGAATTTGCAGTTTTTCAACATTAGTAGCTGGATTGCGATATACTAGCTACGAGTCCGTGACAAAATTAGGCTTGTTGAATTTGCGCGTGCCTCGTTGAAATGTGTCTGCAGGGGCTTAGACAAGCCTGTCATAGAAAACCTTCTACCAGCGCCACCATAACCACTTTGGCTTGTTCCTCGTGAGTTTTTATCAGCTTCCCCTCCGAGATCTGGGATCCGGTTCTCATATCAGGCGGTTTGTGTTGGTTGGTAAAATGAATCGGTATCCACTTCGCCGCGGCCAATACCGTTGTTCCGCGGAGGCCACTATCACGAGTCGAACACGGGTTTTCAGGGCACCGTGAAGCTACTCTGATTTGAGGCCTATAAGAATAGCAGTGGCTGGGATACTAGAGCCGTGATTAGAGTGGTAAGTGAGGTTTCAACAATTTTAACAATGTGAAAAAGTTGATACCAAGCCCAACAGCCCCTATTATTCAAAACATCAGAATCTGTACAAGGTATTCCACCCCGATACCAATCCGGTATAGGTTGACTGTCATGCCCCAGAAAGACATCACTGGGTACACTAGCAGGGATTTCGCCATAGTGTAGGACACTGGTGCAGAAAAACAGTGCTATCTTCTGGTGGTACATTATCAGAGACTAATCTTTCCATTTTTAACCATCATGATGCATAAGGTAATCTCGACCCTCGATTCTTCCTTTGACCATGATGGCAGTAGGCTTACGATGACCTTTCGTATATTCGCGTTGCTTCGTTGAGGAACAAGCGAAGCCCGTCATGCGTCAGACCTTCTGACGTTCGCCATATCTTTAGCGCGTCATTGGAAAAGTCATGATTGCTGTGTCAAAGAGTAATACTTGATGGTATTACAATGTCAACAATCCCGCGCGTTGAAAATCGGACATATCGTTCACACAGCCAGCCAGCTTGCCTACCATGTAGGAAGCGGAAATCCCGCTGCAAACGTGACAACGCGGATGCGATGAGTTGCCTTTCTTGTAAACTACATGGAAATGACTGCGTATTCCCCGATACGTCTGTTGCAGCCACACGGCCAGTAACCTCCAATCGTAGAGCTCAAAAGCGGCTGGTGAGGCCAGGGCCAGACCTTCCACCCCTGCGACCTCGGTTGAGTGCGTCTCCGTGCCCGGAACATACCCCGCGGGATGATCCGGCTCAAGATGTGCCCATGCGGCCTACGATTGATGTCCCATGCTCGCGAGATGTTCCATTTGCGGGGTCTCCGGCCCCCGCCTCGCCGGGTGAGGACGAATCCCACGTTATTGGACCGGTCCAGAGCCCTGACGCACAACGGATCGCAAGTTATCTATTCAACGACACCAGCTTCAGCCCTCGCGCAAGCCGTATGATTGTAGCTCGTCCTGACCAGCTCTCTGCCGGGAAAAGGGCGGTCCTCTTCAACGCAGTCAGAAGGCGTCCCCTTGGTCACGCTCCCACTCAATCGCTTCCGGCCTCCATATGCGAGATTGTGACGAAGCTTCTCGAGCCTTACTGTGAGAATCTTGTTGATATGTAAGTAAACATACCCGAGTTCTCTTATTCCCTCGACCCCATGTACAACTGATCTGACCTTAAGCGTGCAGCTACTTCTCCACAGTACACCAATGCTTTCCACTCTTGGACGAGCGCGCCTTCAAGCTGCAGCGTGCGACGCCAAAGGGGAAGATATCACCGGCTCTGATAACGTCATTGTATGCCCAGGCCATAGTATACTGGCGCAATTCATCATCGACTCCGAATCAGCATTACCCTGATCTCCGATTTATATGGAACAAGGCCAACGAGGCGCTTCATTCGGAGCTCTACGAATCGCCGGGAATGTCCGCTATTATTGCCATTCTACTGAACATTTCCGGCCGTCCCTTGACGGCTTTAATTGGCAATGGAGTCCTTCTGGGGTCGGCAATTTCATTAGCTCACTCACTGGGCTTGAATCGTAACTGCTTGGACTGGAATATCTCCTCATCCGAGAAGCTCCTGAGGACGAGGCTATGGTGGGCAATCGTGATCGTCGATAAATGGTAAGTCAAAAGTGCATCTGACATACTCCAGCTCTGACAGGGTCATGTAGGATCAGTGTAACACATGGAACTCCCCAGCAACTGAGAGCATCTCAACATGATGTGCCGCCCCCTGATTTAGCTGTTATCGCGGATAGCGGTCAAGACACTGATGAACGAGCGACATTCACCACGTTTGAAGCACTTGCCAGGCTTAGCCCAGTAATTGAAACATATCTGGATCACGTATTTGACTTGCATCGCCCGCCCGGCAGCGGCAATGCCAGATTCGGCCTTCTCCTAGAGAAGGCACTAGCTCAGTGGGAAGACCATCTACCAAATGGCTTGAGACGGGCAATACTGCGAGGAACGAACCTGTCAATTCCCGGCTCGGCGAACTTACGACTTTCTTATCTGTACATCCGGTTACTAATCCAGAAACTCGGGATAGATGATATCAAGCAGAATGAGCAGGTAGATTCGGAGGACCTGGAGCATCGTCTACTCCATGCACGCCAAACCGCCGAGAATATCGTACTGTTTGTGCAAGAGTTAAACGACGTGGCGCTACGCGACTTTTGGCTCTATTTCAACGCTTTTGCTTTATCGGGCACGGTTGCTTTCCTCTTCAGATGCGCGCTAGAATCCGAGCAGGGGGTTGTCGGCCTCGGTCAGAGCCGCTACCTTAAGCTTGCATGGGACTTGGTTGAAACACTACAAGCCCACCAGCGGAGGATGAATTGGGATATTGGGAATGTCTGCGTCGCCCAATATGCCACCATCCTCGAAAAGTTGGTGGTAACCGGCGGCCAGCCATCTGAGGCGATGTCAGACTTGCAACAGTTCTGCCAATCCGAGTTCGCCGAGTTTGACCAGATGTTCCCAGATTTCTGGGATCGGTTTCAAATGGAGAGTGCATAGCCACGCGTTGCGGAACTTAGAATCTATTGTCGAATGTTAACAGAATAACACTCAGCGCCGAGAGTTTCTAGCTGTTTATGGACTGATCAGCTTCCACCCTTTGTATCCCTTAAGCAGGCCAGATGCGTATCTGCCAATACGACCCATGACTTCAGTCAAGGTGTTATCAAGTTCTAGCTATCGAATCTCCCCCAAACTACCTAAAGTGCTAGAAATGTCGCGCTGTGAATCAAATTGAGTTAGACAAAGCTGGTTGGCATTCATCTGGGACCCGTCCTGCGATTATCTTTAGGTGTAACAAACGCGACCCCAAAGAGGTCGCTAGTTTCTCGGTTCGAACCTGACGCACGGCGGATCTTTACTACGTTATACAGAGCCCGGTGAGAGCGCATGTCCTCAATCGGACGCTTGACTCCGTGTTTCGGAACTCTTGATGATGCGGCTGGGAGCTTGACAACTCCCCCGTTTTCTTTGACTGCTCTCAGTGTGGCAGAGCGGGCAAACAAGCCGCTCGGAGCTTGAAAACCCTGCGCAGTCTACATTGATCACGTCAAATCGTCACTAGTTGCCTAACATAGACCTGCGATGCTAGGCAGTCATATTTTTACTTTGGGATGTTTAGCTCAAACTCATATACACTCTTAGTAATCCGCATGCTAATCACTTCTATCGAGTTTCACGGACTCAATCCGAGTCTAAGGCTGCCTGCGAAACTACCCAAGCGATAACAACGGAACCTACCTATATCTATACCGAGTCTTAATGCCGCGCTCGGCGCGTATTTGGTTCCCTGTCAGACCAACTGCCCTGCTGGGCCTCTCTAGGCCATGGGCCAATTCGATTCGACACCTGAGCATAAACGCCGCGGGCAACCACGTGGCCGCGGGACAGGTTCCCCGCGGGCAAGTGGACATGCCTACTCCACCGCGACTAGCAAGTCCTGCGATCCGGCACGCGGGGAGATGTTCAGCTAGATTGGCTGCGAGTTTATCTATGGATCTTCCTTCTCTTATTAGTGCTGCGATCACGGCGATGTACTATCCAGTCAGGCGGATTCTCGTGATAAGAGCTACACTCCGCGGCGCCTGATGAACGGCAAAGCCGTCGCGACGAAAAAGAATGTGGGCATATCAATTTATATAATAATAGGGATGTCGTGTCCTGCCGATACTAACATGTCTTACTCCTGTCTTCTCTATCTTAACCCCCTATCTTCCCCTTCACCGGCACTCTTCCTTTCTCAAAGCCACTGCAATGGCGCAATTGCAAGTTGAAGAGTTCTGGGCCAAGGCCGACAAGCACCTCATGAGCACAGGTGTCCCCTATTCCCCCGCTATCATCACTAAAGCTCTCGGAACGAAACTATTCGACCAGAATGGGCGTGCAATACTTGACTTCACGTCAGGGCAGATGAGCTCGCTTCTAGGACACTCACATCCCGAGATCGTGGAGGTCGTCAGGGAAAATGTGGCGGAGCTCGACCACCTTCTCAGCAACATGATCACACAGCCTGTTGTGGCTCTCGCGGAGCGTCTGGCGCGCTTCCTGCCTGCACCGCTAGAGAAGTCGTTCTTCCTGAACACCGGCTCCGAGACGACCGAGGCGGCTATGAAGATGGCGAAGGTCTTCACGGGCAAGTTCGAGATTGTAGCTTTTACAGCAAGTTTTCACGGGCTTACCCAGGGATCCGGATCGGCTACCTATGCGGCAGGCCGCAAGAATGCTGGCCCATCTACGCCGGGCATGCTGGCGTTCCCTGCCCCTTACGCGTATCGCTCACCATTCCGGAAAGCAGACGGGTCTTATGATTGGGAGACGGAGCTCGAGTTTGGATGGTCTATGATCGACCGCCAGAGTGTCGGGTCGCTGGCCGCTTTCATCATGGAGCCAATCCTGTCAACTGGTGGCATTCTCGTACCTCCCAAAGGATATCTGAAGCGCATGGTTCAGGAATGCAAGAAGCGAGGCATGCTAGTTATCATGGACGAAGCTCAGACAGGCGTCGGGCGAACGGGGAAGATGTTCGCTTTCGAAGACGACGACATTGTGCCGGATATTCTGTGCCTTTCCAAGACCCTTGGCTGTGGTCTTCCTCTGGGATCCGTCAGCACGACAGCGGAGATTGCGCAGGGGCTCTCTCAGTCCAAGTTCTTATGGCTCACCACACATCTAAACGATCCTCTCACTGCGGCGGTTGGCAACAAGGTCCTTGAGATCGTCGAGCGCGACAATATCGCCCAGCAAGCCGAGGAGCGGGGAGAACAGCTTCGGGTTGGCCTGGAAGCTTTGCGCAAGAAGTATTGGTGCATCGGCGATGTACGTGGCCGAGGTTTATTCCAGGCCATTGAGATCATCGCGGACGCCGAGACCAAAGCACCCGGCACTGATTTGGGCCAAATTGTCTCCGACAAGGCTCTTGAGCTAGGTCTGTCGTGTAATGTGGTCAACTTGCCAGGAATGGGCGGGGTCTTCCGTATGGCCCCCCCAATCACAGTCAGTGCCGACGAGATAGACGCGGGTCTGAGAATTCTTGATGAGGCTTTCGGGACTGTCCTCGCAGAAGCCAAATAAGTTACGCCGTAGTGAGCTAGTTACCTAGACACAGGAGTAAGCAGCGATGCTGGCGATATAACCGATTGACTCCAATGAAGGGATTTCCCCAAGAGAACCCGATATAAACTCCTGTGAACCTGATCGTGATACTGAGGTACAGATGCTCTTCCCTACCTGTTAGAGCTGCTAGAATTGAGGTTACCCAATTAGGTGCTTAGGTGAGGCCAAATTTGGGGGGCAAAGACAACGCATCCTGCGGCCTTACAAGGTAAATGACGTGACGAAGCCGCTGATCTCACAGAAATAGCTGTACTATGAACACCCCTATTCAGAAGCCGCAGCTAGTCACACAACCTTGTCGGTAAAGAAGGAAAAAGGCAGAGATGCTCAGCCACCGTCTATGCTATTATACAGGCTTCTTGGTGACTTGCCAAGGATTAATAAGGATATTTCATCAGACAGCCGCATTTAAATGGCCGTCGGGAAAGACATACATAGTATCAGGTATAGCCAGCAGTGGCTGCGCACCTTGAAAGGAGGGGTCTATATTCTACGGTATCATGTATAAGTCTCATAGCCAAGTCTGCCTACCCCCAGTGATTCGTCGCACATGGATACTAGACCAGGTAATAGTTGCCTTTCTCCCTATCCTCTCCGTTCTGGGGCAAGTCGCCAAGCGAACATTGTCAGTCTATTCGTCCTCAGATGCCAGATCATCCCCCTCAAGTATTATACGGCTTCAGTGCTATTGCTTTTCTAGACCGGTTTGTATGTTACAGGTAGACATGTTTCATGGATCTCGTCATGGCTGCGAAACCGATAAGAGCTGTCTTCCCCTCTCTTGGTCTGACTTTCAGCAATATATCTACATACTCGCTCTTCAATCTACTACTCTTGCCGCCTTCATTGCTCTCAAGCTGCGCCACGCATAATAACAGACAACACGTCCGCCATGCCGTCTGTGAACGTCTTCCCTCTTAGCTTTCAGAGTCAGGGTATATCGTTTCCGGATTGGATCTCGCTTGTCACCCTTGCACTCGCGCCCCTAATCGCCCACCTCGTTGCGGGCGCACCTCAACCATCGTATCTTGTCACGACGCGACCGAAGTGGCATGATCGTCTTGTGCATTACAATCCGACATCTATACTCTGGCGCTACTCAGCAATCGCCGATAGACGCCTACGAGCGGCGGATTGGAACCGGGAAGATATAGCAGCTGCCAACGCCATTTTCTGGACGTCTCGCGGTTGGGATGGAACGGAGGACATGGTTCAGCTCTCGAGGCCGTACTGCCTTCGGCTGCCTGATCGTCCATATGCAGCGTTACTCTCCGCGGACTCGATGAAAACGGTCATCCTCACACTGCAAGGTGCACAGGCAGTGTACATCCTTGCGGGAACCTTTTTTGGCCTGCATGAATTCTCGGCAAATCTAGCTTTGGATACGACGTTCTCGCCGTTGGCGATTCTTGGCCTTTGGCGTCTCACCGCAGCTGTATGGCTTACAGAAGACTACATGTTCGCGTTCAAACATAGTACGATGAAGCATTCGTTGGCTCTCGGGCGTACGGAGAGTTCATTTGATAGTCTTCTAGAACGTACTTCTATTAACATAGATCTCTCTGGTCAATACAGGCGTACCTCGACTTGGCCTAGCCGATTATGTCGCACTGCTTACACTATCGTGTTAGTAGGCATATGGATTATCACCATCTTGCTTGGTATACCTGTATGCTGGCCCGGATATCCCTGCAAAGATGGATTTAACCACGCAGCATCAACTCTCGTCCAAATTATCTTTTTCGTCATTGTTATATCGGTATCACTTTTTCTTCATATCTATTATTTCTACAAGGGCCGCACTACCTCGACTATCATACCTTGCATTTCTACTACATGGTATAAGATCTACAGCGTCGCGGTCGCCGTCTTGGCAGTTGTACTTCTGGTTCTCTCCGCGATCGAAACCAGGAAAACCCCCTGCGGGAAATACACCAAGTTGCCAGGATCCATTGGCGACGTCGCGTCGTGCAGCTGGGATCAATCATATATCCCTTTCAACGGCAGTGGAGCGGACGAGGTCGCGTTCGGCGTCGCGTTCCGTTACTCACTCAACGAGACTGAAGATCATGCGACAAACACCCAAGACCGGTTTTGGATTTACAACTTCACGGAGGGCGCGTGCATTATACCTGACACGCCAACGGTTTCGCAGGAGCCGATCATTGTAGAGACCGCTAACACGCCAGGTAACTCGATAGAGACCACATGATATATCATGGTATGCCAAAGCGTTCCTATTCTCTCTCCTCATATTGACTAAATCAAGTCGGAATTTCAAATTTTGAGAATTCATTCTTCGAGGGCCCTTCCTAACTGCGACAATAAGAGTAGCCTGCAAGACCTGCGCATGGATCATAAACTTCCAATCCTTGAGGCCTCTACACCAACTACATATATATGATACATCCTGCATTATTTGAGTAAGTGCCAAGGTCTTTACATTGACGCCAGCGAAGCCGGCAGCATCATGTATGTCGCCTGGACCGGTGCAACGACCCCGTTGAAAAAGTTCTGCCGAAATTGACTGAACTCGAACGTCTTCGTGACGTCTCGGCCCGGGAACTCGCACCGAAGACACCGCTGCACCGCATAACCATAAGAGTCCCCGGCCTCCAGATAGACTCTATCCGTCTGGCTATTTGCTATTTCAAAGTCGTCGACGACGGACGAGCTGATCTCCAGGGGTGCCGAGGACCTCCCATCTTCCTGGCTCTCCCGACGGATCTGTTCGAAGGTCGTGTTGAGGCAGAGTTCAATGAGGAGGATTCCGAGCGCGAAAAGTGCCTTGTTCCGGATCTGGCTGCCCTGAAAGCGTTCTGCCTCGGATGTCGGATCTACAGGATTCTCCGGTTGCTGGTGTAGCGTGGACCGAAAGATGTATCCCAATGTCGGGTGCTCAGCAAGCTGCTGTGCTACACCGGTGCCCTCGACGAAGAGCTGGATCTCGTTTTTGCCGTCCCAGTTATCTCCCATCCAGGGAGATCCACAAAGGTAAAGAATCGCCCATACTGCCGCGGCTGCTATTGAAAATCGTTGCTTCCTCGAAAGTTGAACACGTGTCCGGGAGGGGTTGTTCGGCTTCTGCAAGCCTAGAAAGGATGATAACGAGGCAGTCTCCATTTTCTGAGATGTTGAGGATGTCAAATCTATGAGGAGGCAGTCGTCGTCGGCATTTGGATCGGATATATATCCGGAGCCCAATTGTTTAGCGCTTTTGAGATAATCACACAAGCATTGTATCTCTTTGGTCTCATTAGAAATGCTCTGTTGCATGTTTTCAGAAGCTGTAACGGTGTCAGTGACATTGATCAGTCTGTACAAGACGAAGGGAAGACGAGCTGAATAAAAGCTCACCTCTAGGGACTGCGAGAAGCTGTGCGGGCACCTGTTTCTTCTGGCCAGATGAAAAGAGTCCTTTTAGTCGTCGGAATCGGGAAGGGGACGGTGTCCGAGGTGTCTCCGGGCGTGATTTTTCACTTGTATCTGTGGGCTGTGAGTGGTTGCTATCGTGAGCAGCCCGGAAGTTCATAGAAATGCAATGCCACTGACTGCGACTGTGGGATGGCATAGTTAATGAGAGTTTATCTGCCAGTGCCATCTTAGAAGCATGCCAATCCAGCTGTATGTTGCCTTCATGCTCTTGGCAATTGCATGCCCACTTCTGACATAGCACTTCGTGCATCCGTTGATAATTCCGGCGGGCTGTATCGCAGTTCTTTTGGTTAAACCCAGCCTGGATCTTCTCCAAAAACGGAGTTGATTCGCCCGATGGGATCTCGGCCTTTTCGAAAATGTTCTTCAACGCAGTATTCCAGTACTGTAAGTCGTTAACCAACTGGTCCCTCTCACGGTGACCAAGACTGCGTCGTATTCGCCGCCACTCCCAAGAGGCACGTTCCCCCGAGTCTGATGTCCACCGCGGCTTCATTCGGCAACAGTCAGCCGTGGTACTAAGTAGATAACTTTTACTCCTTACCTTGCCTTCCATATCTATGTCCAGCTTATCCATCGTTTTGCGTACTGCTCTCTCCATATGGTCTACAATCTCTAGGAAATGAGCGCACTCCGACTTAGAATAGCGCTTGCTAAGATGCTGTTCTAGCTCGTCCCTTGTTGGTTTCACGAGACCAATGTCCCGGAGAGTCATATCAAGCTGCTCTTGCTGAACAAACATGTGGCTGCGAATCGTACTGAGGGTAGATTGGTACTCCCAATAGTGCTTCCCTGGCGCGAGGCATCTCTTGTAATTGTCGAAAGCATAGAGTAGGATGGGTATTCCTCCTAACACGAGACCAGCAACCTCCATTGTCGGTCCGAGGGGATAAGCCGCGACTTAGGGATCAAATGTACGCCGGTGAGTTAACAGATGTCGATAATCACCAAACGAGGCCCGTACAGCTGAAAGCGGGGTTCGCGATGGGGAAGAAAGCGACGGGGGTGTCGAGGTCCATAATCAATGCAGCTGAAGTGCTCTAATAATAGCCAATAGAGATAAAGGTCCCTGCATGATCAGCACTCCGCCCCAAAATCTGACCGAAAGTTCCCCGCTGGCGTGGTATGGCTACCATTCTCGGTATATCTTCTAGAGAGAGCTACGATACGTTCAAATTAATAATCAAAGGGAATATCTCACTAGGTCGGCAATTGGCTTCCTAGAAATTTTATCCCCGTAGCCTCGATTCGCAATGCTCGATGGGATTGATGGCGTCGGGCCACCCGGGGAGGCTCCGAGTGAAAGAAGCATACACGAGATTTTTATTCGCTGCTTGGACTTATATAGGAATCTTGCATCACAACTTCTCGAAAATAACGACGGCATCACAGCAAGAGAAGATTTTATCGATTCTGATCATCTGCTAGATGAGTTTGGCAGATTAAGGATATGGGGCGAGCAGACAAAAGCTGCACTTGAGCCTAAAGCAAGAAGCTCGCTAGACGACTTCCTTCGAAATGAGGAGAGGCTGAGTGAGGAAGTTAAAGAGGTGCTGCGTCAGCTCGAGACAGGGCTATCCATTGGTGAGTGTAATTATGGTACATCAGCTAAATTGACACTTTAACACTGACCGATATAGCTGTTTCGACTGAAGAGGATGCCGGTCAGCAAGATTTAGCCCATGATGCCGACCCTTCCGGCAAAACGATAGCGATATCAAGCAGTGACTACTCGTCAGAGAGCGGGTCGCAAGACAGTAGCAACTCGGGGAACAGGCGATCAAAAGTCTCAAAACTGTTTATCATCATATCACACATATTCGAATATATACAGTTACTGTACCACTTCGGGTCCATACTGCGCCGTCCGGGTCTCAAGGGGAGATATTTAAGGCATGACAACTTCGGCGATCGACACTCGGCGACCATCTTCGACACTTGCCATATCGAAGAGAAGCTTCGCCATTGGGACCGACAGGCAGTAGGGGAAATTGGAGTATCGCCCGAAGAGGAAGAGACCGTAACGGAGCAAATGATTGCCGAAAGGCTAGCCCGTGCATCAGAAGACAATCCACACTACATTCTTTCTCGGCGGTTCGCAAGAGCCAATGCCCAGAGGCGAGAGCAATTGAAATACTGGGCCAATAATCCTTACCGGCTAGACGACCCCCAAGGGCCTGAGACGAAGGGTATCATAAAGAAATCGGCGATCCAAAACATACAGAAGAAAGGCGATGCTGCGGCTGGAGATGAGACTGCTACAGTACAACTGGAGTCGAAAGAGTCGAAATCAGAAAAGTCGAGAGCGACAGTAATCAGCTTTTCAACGGTTGCGGAATCTGCTTTACTAGTCTCGGGGACGGAGGTTGGAAGGCCCCAAACAACCTATGCCGAGTCAGTCGTCGCTGGGAAGTGGTCGGCTCGCGTGCCCCCGGCCCCTAAACAGGCGATAGTCGTTGATGGAACCGAGCAGTATGAGTGTCCATACTGTTATATGAACCTAGATTCGAAGCTCGTGAAAGACCGAATGGCTTGGAAGTGAGACATCTTCTCATATGCTCGTATTTTCTTACTAATTCTTTTTTAAAGGAGACATGTATTCCGCGATCTCCGCCCATACTCATGCACATTCGTGGACTGTCCGAACCCGAACAAGCAGTATACCACGCGTCACGAGTGGAAATATCACGAGATGCAGATTCATCGCCGCAACTGGGTTTGTCACAAGTGCGACTGCAAGTTTGAGGCGAAAGACGCGCTGGTTCAGCATTTACGTGATAACCATTCGGGTAATTGGACCGATCGTCAACTCTCCGTCATTCTGGAAATGAGCGAGAGGCCAATGGACGAGTCAGTGATCCTCCCGTGTTCACTGTGCAAAAGTCAGTTATCACTCGCCAAGTTGCTCGACCATCTTGCGGCGCATATGGAAGAAATGGCCCTCTTCGTACTTCCGAACAATTCCGAACCTGGAGACAACACGAACTCCAACGATGCAATGAGGACGGATACTCATAACGGCAGTGAAGATTTGGGCCCATCCCCGCAGAGTAGCCTTCACTTCTCAGACACCAGCTTTCGCATCTCAGATATTAGACAGATTGATCGTGAAGCATTGGGAGTCGGAGAGTCGACTCCTCCCAATAAGCCGCCAGCTGCGGAGCCCAGCGGCGCGACGCCGACAGTAAATAAGGAGGAATCTGGGGCTAGCAGCTCCGTTCCACACCCGCAGCCGGAAGCTAATACCCTTCCCGACATCGACACGATCCTTGACCAGCTACTCGAGGCCAGATCCTTCGCACCAGGGAAACGAGTCAATATCTCATATGAAGTAATTGAATGGTTGTGCGAGGAAGCGAGGGATATTTTTCTGGAGCAGCCAGCACTACTGCAGTTGGAGCCGCGGATCAAGGTAAGTTTTCAAATTGATTTTACTCTCCCCCTTTCGGAGTTTACGCCTGACGAGCGCAATCCAGATAGTCGGCGATCTACGAGGGCAATACAACGACTTGCTGGCATTGTTCGGGTACAACGGGTTCCCTCCCGAGGCGAGCTATCTGTTCATGGGCAACTACGTGGATATAGAGGGCCAGTCGATAGAGACCATATGCCTGCTCCTCGCCTACAAGATCAAGTACCCCGATAACTTCTTCCTCCTGCGGGGCGGCAACGAGACCAACCGCGTGAACCGGGAACTGGGGTTCTATGCGGAGTGTCTAACACGATACGGCAGTGGTATATGGTATCACCTCAATGACTTGTTCGATTGCTTTCCTCTTGCTGCCATCATCGACGAGAAAATATTAGTCGTTCACGGAGGCTTGAGTCCGGACTTGACTTCCATGAAACAATTTGATACGCTAATACGGCCGACAGGCGTAAGTGATATACACTTGTATCAACTCCCCTCGCTCGACTCGGACATATGCTAATATTGTGATAGATCTTCCCCGACGACGGATGGCTCTGGGATATTCTTTGGTCTAGTCCTACGAACGGCGTCGGGGGATGGCGTAGAGAAAAGGAGGGGAAGCTGGCGAAGCTGTTGGAATACGGGCCTGACATTGTTCACCGCTTCTTCGGGGAACACGGTCTGCAACTCCTCTGCAGGGGACACGACGTTGTCCAAGAGGGCTACAAATTCTCCCCCAATAAGCAGATCGTCACCCTTTTCAGCGCCCCGAACTATCGCAAGGAACATACCAATGCGGCTGCTGTCATGGATGTCGATGACTCGCTCAAGTGCTCGTTTAAGGCACGTATCCCGTTTTCATTCTGCTTCAATCTTGCAGCGAGACAGGATGTATGCTAACAGCGGAATAGATAATAAGAGTGGCAAATGACGGGCCTCCTAAATCGGAAAGCGACACAGGTCCGACAAGCTTGCCTCGAATTATCCCAGTGGGAGCTGACGCTCGCCACGAGGAGCTTCACCTTCAAGGCTCGGAGTTTGAGCACTAACCTAGTAAATATATACTCGGAACTCGGTTTTGTAAGGGGGGCTGTAACAGTCCGTAAGGCATAATTAGCCCTGAGGAACGGCGTGTTACTTCCTATTAAACAAATGAAATCGTGCACTCCTTATATATAATAATATTCAATGATTGAAAAAACACACTGAAAATCATGTTGTTAAAGAAAATTTTTTGGGGGGGTTTTTTTTAAAAAAAAACCCCCCCATTTTACCCGTTCAACGTTAATTCGGTTAAATATTCAAGTCTAATTAAGCTGTGAAGTAGTCGACTTTTAGTGTAAAAATAAAAGACGCAAGGTGTTGTTTGTCTAGTGATTAATTATATTTCAGCTAAGCCGCTATTCGAAGACAATGCGATGTTCATAGCTTACACGACTAACAAACATGACGCAAACATTATTCACCAACCTTTCAAGTCAAGCCCTCTCCAGCCCCAGGAGATGGCGTAATGGCCAGCCAAGAGATTCCACTCCTCGACCTCGTCGAGGCCTTCCAATCCATCGAGCCTCTCCTTCTCCTCTCCAGAAACCCAGTCCTCCCATATCCGCTCTATCGTCAAGCTGCGCGCGGAGTCAAATCCCGCATCCCGTAGACGGCGCTCCTGTTTCGCAGTATCGGAGTACTCGTCTAAAGTCGGCATTCGTATGTGACGCGCCGCGAGGTTGGACACCATCTGCTTTCCAAAAGGGTCGTGGGGGTGGATCGGCTCGTATAAGACTAGTGCGAGACGGGGTATCCGGCTTGTAAAATACTCGATCACCTTGGACGCCTCCGCCACCTCGAGATAGCACAAGCAGCATTCCGAGACGAGTATCGTCGGCACGTCCGTTCGAAGGCCAGCAGGAGGCGCCGTGTCCGGCTTGCATAGATTCCTTAGATCTAACCCGTGGCACCAATATTGACTTTCATTCGCGAGCCCCTCGTCGCGCCACGTGTGAGTTTGCTCTCCATAATCAGGTCTCTGGATCACAGCTGCCAACGAGGCCGTGGACTTGACGATGCGGTACTTCCTGTCGGTAACAGCTGGGAAATCCAGCTCATGGTAGATGAGTTTCCGCGGCCCGCCCCCTTCGAATAGGCGGAAGACGCGCGTATCCGTGCCCGCGCCGAGCGAGACGATCTGGCGCTCCGTGCCTTCGGTGGCGGATATGAAGCCCCCGATTAAGCTGTCGAGAGCGGCGGTCCGCGCATATGTTCCTGTCCGCGGCCTCAGCGCTTACCCGGCACGTATCATGTCACATTAGGTAGGACATGCCGGGGCCCTCTTCTCTTCTCTTACCTCGGTTGATGATGGGCAGTCTTCTCACGGCGGCGCCGACGGCGGGGGCGGGGACGAAGAAGCCGGCGTAGGGATCTGCCAGGTAGCCCAGGTCGACGGCGCTCATGCGCGACACGGCGGCGTCGGTGTCGGTGCCCTGGATGACGGCGTCGTGGCTGGGGGCGGCGGCCGATGACCGGGTGCCGCCGCGGCCTCTTGTCCGGCCCCGCCCTCCGGAGCCACTTGGCGAACCCCGGAGCGTCAGGAGGTTCGGGATGGAGGGTGCCGACATGCCTGACATTGGCGACGGCGCTCTGGTGGTGACTGGACACGGTGAGCGAGCTACGCAGATGGCCAATGGCGACTAAAGTTCTGTTGTTGTTGTTGATGTTGATTTTGGAGTCGTTGTGTAATGTCAACAGACTTCAAAGTATTTAGTCGGTGGTGCCGTTCGAGTTACAACTACCTATGACTTCACATGTCTCTGCATTGTGTGACTACAGGCTAAGTACCTAAGTACTACATACTTAGGGGTTCAGCATGTGGGGCATGCGTGGGGCTATATGACCAACCGCCGCTGGTGTAGAGGGACGTAGGTAGGTACAGTACTTAATGGGAGTATCGACACGAAGTACCTAGGTACATCCATACGCAATGCTTGTACGATGATTGGGGTCTTTTTCAACCAATACCACGTCGGCTATTCGCCAAGACCAAGCACGTTACAGAAGTGCTTCATGAAGTACTCAATACCTACAAGTGGGTTCTGTTTTTAGGTACCTCGTACTTCGTATGGCGAATATGGCGCTGCGACAGTTACTCAGCCCCCAAAATACGGCCAGAATAGAGAGCTGTAACCAGCATAGGTATCGATCCTCCTCAGGCTGTTTTGCTGACACAATCTAGTATGTACCCAAGGCAACTACGATAGGCAACCATGCCGCTTCGCCTCAGCGGGCAGGCACTCTTGGTCTCCGTCATCCTCTTCTTTCAGGACCAACCCAATTCCTCCACCCTCTGTTCTTTCTTGTCATCATTCTTATTTTCACTACTTAAGGTACATCATCATCAGCATCACCAGTCAATCCTTGAATTACCATCATCCATTCCATTATAGTAGGCTGCGTCCTCTCTTCCGACAATCATCCGACATCGCCATCACCATCGTCGTCGCCATGTATCGCGATATCGCGACAACCATCTACAAGCGGGGCGAGGCCTCGATGGACGGCTACCAGATGCCGGGCTGGACCTGGGCCATCTTCGCCGTCAACGCCCTCATCTTCGTGCCAACCTTCTTACTGGTACGGAACTAACTCGCCCGTGTCACCCGTCGCAGTCGCACTCTTGCCCATTGCCCGTACATGCCGGCTAACCCGGACGCGCAGGTCTCGTACACTCTTCAGCAGATCTACCCGACTCTCGCCATTGTCGAGGACCCCTCGCCTCCCGCCTACGACCCCGTGTCCCTCAACGACGATGGCCAGTCCATTGCCGAGGACGGACTGGCTGTGACCGACGAAGCCGCCGTGTCCGAGCCTCCTCTCGTCACCTCGTCGCTGCGCAGCACCCACCGCGCCGTCTACGCCATCGCCGGCTGGCGGTCTCTGTTCCGTGGCTATGCCTCCTATCTCTTCCTTAGTGTAGTGGCCCTCACCGTCGCTGCCGTCCTCTTGGGCCTCGGCCTGCCTACGCTCCTCGCCGCGCCGATTGTTGCGCTCGTCGTCGCCCAGCCCTATGCCGCCTGGACGCACATCGTCATCTCGGCCCCGAGCCCCAAGTATTTCTGGCAGCGCCTACCTCCCTTCAAGCGCACTTTCCAGGCTACCGCCGTTCCTATCCTTATCTTTTTCCTGGCTACCGAGCTGGCGAGTTTCCTGCCCAAGGGCCTCGGCATGCTGCTGGGTATGACCAGGTGGAACCCCAAGGAACCCAACACGCTGCCCCAGTACCAGAAGGACGACGCCTGGAAGGGAGTCCTGGTCATTCTGGCTACCCTCGCCCTGCATATCTTCCTCGTCATCCCCGCCCAGGTCGTCTTGATCCGCGTCCAGGCTTCGTTCCTGCCCGAGGAGGATGACACGATTGTGCCTTTTGACCGCTCCTTCGGTGGCAAGGTGGTGCCCGCCATCGTCGGTGGCAAGGGCTACATCAACATGATCGATGCCTGGAAGAGCTTTTCGCGCGCCTCGTGGATCCGCCTCGTCAAGCTCTACGTCAAGATTTTCATGATCATCATTGCCGTCTCGTTCCTCTGGGCCGCTATTCTGATCCCCGAGTATATCCTGATTGCGAACAACAGCCGCAAGGTGGCGGAGCTGTAGATGAAACTCCCGGTAATTCTATTCTGTTGCCGGGCCTCTACGGCGCATTGTCCGGACGGCCCGCACGGATATCTCGATCCACGCGTGGAGAACTCGCCCCCCTCCAATTACCACCACCAATCAACGTAACGCTTGGCAGTGGTTTTGGTTTGGTCTGTCTCTTGTGGGCTTCTAGACTGTCACATTCTTTCTGAAACAGGGTCGGAACACTGAGGGCATTGGATGGGACTCCATTCAGGAGGTATATGACTATTGCAGAACGATTGAATGACTTGCAGCTATCGCGTGCAGGGTAGGATCAAGCTCTTTCGAGCGTGTACGTGTACGACGGTTCACGGTTCCATGCGTAATGATCTCTTAGCAGCCCTGTAGCGACTTGGTTGGGATAGCGATGTTATAGAGGAGAAGATGTCTAGTACTTGGAAACCACCGTGAGGGGTAGTCTTATACACTGTCCCTCGTACCTGCCCACAGCCCTATATACACTGAAGTAAGCTGCCAAGCGTGGCTTGATGCAAGGACACACTGTCTTGAAAGTGAAACTGGTTTCGAATCTTTAATGTATCATGCTGTAAAACGCTACCTACCTAAATAAGTTTCAACCTCACTAGTTAGGCTTGTACACCACCGCCGCATGTCGTGAGACGGTGAGTCTTGCGGATTTCCTGAGTGGACCATTGAAAAGTATCACTTGTCGTCTGGTCGATATCGAGAGGGTCAAACATGCCCAATGTGCGTCCAGTCCACGGTTATCGATCAGACGAGTCCCCACCACGCGCCAAAGGCCCGGACTCATCAAGTCGAGTCGAGTCGGGTCGAGTTGACGCTCCTTCGCCTCAAATGTCCAACCCCCGACCTTGCGTGCTAATATCGGCAGCCTGGTATAGAGAGACAGAATAGAGCAGAGTAGGGTAGAGTAGAGTGATAGATCCAACTCTCCATTCGTTCGTTCATTCGTTCGTTCGTTCGCGTCGCCAAATCGCCAGAATGAAATCCACATACCCATCCGTCCGCCTGTCCGCCTGTCCATCATGTTTATAACGCCTGTTGTATCCCCAAAACGCCAACGCCGCTTCGCCGTAGATAGCCAGCCCAATCAATTTGAAATATCGAAACAAGAATTGAAAAATGAAAACCGCCTCGTCGATGCCCCGTCATGGCAGCGTGCCGGAACCGCGTAGAGATGAAAGGCACCCTTAGAAAGAGGCGGGCCCATCGCCGCCAGCGTAGCCGTACCCGTAAATACCCGGAACTGTAACTGTATGCCTCCGCGTCCACGCTCACGTCGGCGCCTGCGTCCCCTAAATGAGCTTGAGACCCGTGTGCTGCGATAAGCGCGTCCCGTTCAGCATGGCGCGCGACTTCTTGGGGCGCGACTGCAGCCGCCGGAAGGCCTCCTGGATGTGGCGCGTCTCGACGGGCGCCTTGCCCTCGCTCGGCGGATCGAACAGGCCCTGCGCGAGCTTGCGCTTCTTGGTGCCGATGCCGCCGGCGGCGGCCTCGCTGCCGTTGCGCTCCTTCCACAGGTCCTCGTGGTCCTTGATCTTGACGGCCTCCTCGGTGAGGGTCTGGACCATCTCGAAGGTCAGGAAGCCGAGGATGTCGACGATGTCGTCGGACGGCTTGCTGTCGGTGACGACGCCGAAGCCGGCCCACTCGCGGAAGCGCTTGCCCTTGCGGTAGGTGAAGGAGGCCTGGCGGTACTCGGACCAGGTGACGTACTCCTCGCGCGTCATGATGCTCGTGCGGTGGTCGGCCTTCTCCAGGCGCGCCTTGGTGATCGAGTTCATCTCCTCTTCTTCTTCGTCGTCCTCGTCCTCGCGCTCGGGCACCTCCTGGCTGAAGTACGACGAGGGCTCCCAGGGCAGCTTGACCTTGGCCTTCTTGTTGGTGTTCTTCTTGGCGGCCTCCTCGACGCCCGAGGGCCCGGCGCCCGCGGCGTCGTCGGCGCCGACGCCGAGGTCCGCGTCGCCGCCCTTCTCGTCCGAGTCCTTGGCGCTCTTGCGCACGTCCTTCCACGACAGGAAGGTGCGCAGCCGCGACACCTTGGGGGCGTCGTCGCGGATCAGGAAGATGAGGTCGTTGATGGTGATGGTGCGCGCCCCCCGCCGCGCCGCGTGCTCGGTGCAGTTGCGCAGCATCTCCACCACCTGCTGCCGCACGATCTCCTCGATCACGGCCGTCGTCTCGGGCGACACCTCCCCCGTCTCGCCCGACACGTACATCATCTGCTGGATCTCCTGGCGGTACTTCTGCTGCTTGTCCGCCATCTTGACGGTTTGTGTCCTCCGGGCTGGTGGCGGGGATTTGTTGTTGTGGTGTGGTGGTGTAGATGAATACGATGGTATTACCAAGATGTTGTTATCCAAGTGGGATTATGATGATATTGTGTATTTGTGTTGTGTTGTGTTGTGCTAGACCGTGCTGTGCTTGATAGAATATGTTGTTGTGAAGATGCTGATGTGGAAGTGAGAGTGGAAGCAGTGTGAAAAGCAATGATGGTTAGGATGAGAGAATGATCATTGTGGTGAGGTTGAGTGCCTCGCCAACAACATAATAAACAAACAGAGCAGCTTACTCCAGCAAATGGAAGTTTGGGTTTGTCTGAAAGCGAGGCTAAGAGCAAGGTTGAAGCTTAAAATGTCACGATCGACATGAGTTCTCTATGTTAAAGGTCGCTGAGCTGGCTCAAAGCAGAATGCCAAGTACCTGATATGTAAATAAGTAGATATGTCGGTATATGCATACCTGTCTAACCAGTCTATACAAATAACGAGTGTATTGTATTATTCGGGCCTTCAAGTAATTCTGAATCTGAATAAGAATGTGGCGGTGCTTTTGACTGTTCAGCTCCTTATTTCAACCCGCAACCCACAAACGCGAAAGCGCTGTTGTTTTTAAATAGGATCATTACTTGCCTATAGATATGCGCGATTTACGGAGGAGAGGATATTCGGCATGTCTTTCAGTGCCCAATCTCGCCAAATCCCTCTGTCGCAACAGCACCATCATGACTTGTCACGCTTTTCCCCTGAAATCTTCCACCGTTTACAGCTGACAGATGCATGAATGAAGCTCACAACTCACGATGCATTGCTGCGGATGGGTGACCGGTGGAGATTCTATTCCAAGCGCGCAACAAATGAGAGTAGAATTATATATCTCGATGCCTCTGGAGCAGGCATTACAGCCAGCAGGTATAGGCTACCTAGCCAATCCAGGTGTACGGCGCGTCAGGTGCCAACCGAAGCTACAGGGGGTGCAACGACTGCTGTTATGACACGGGCCGTCACGGCCCCCGAGTTCGTGGGGCTCAACTTGGAACCCCGACACTCCGCGCCAGGCGCGTGAAGCGGTTGTTGTACGCATGGCGCACGGCGGATTACACGGGCCTGGGCCTTGAACCCCGCTAGTATTACCATGAATTCGTGATTGAAATCCAAGGTGCTTGTCCTTTTAGCCAGGTTCCCGCTCCAGCTGAGCTGAGGACGGCCGCCTGTGTTGGTACGGGAATGCTGCTATTCCAATTGGGTGGGCCTTCTAAGAAGGTATCCGACTGACATCAATCAGATGGGCGGAAAACTATATGACCGCTTTGCAATTCGTCAGTAGGCGCTTCCACGTGCTACCGATATGAATACATATGCAGCTGTTCGGCAACGCTTAGCGATCTGCACTCCAGTTGTAGGACGATCGGGCGTTGATGGGGGTAGTAGATGGGGGGTCAGGGCACCCACCTCCCTGGATGATCATTGCGCGAAGATTCGGCCTCGCCCGGATCGCCTCTGATCTATCTGCATTGCTTATTGTAGCCCCGTTTCTGTGCGGCTCATCATTACGGAAGTGGAATCAAATCGATGCGGCATCCACATGATTGCTCACCAAACCGTTTCGAGATAAGCCACCATTCTCTAATTATAGGTATATGATAGATATACTATAATAGTCAGCTCAAGAGAAATACTGCTAACTACTTAGCTTTTTAATACTAGGAAAGGACCGTCGACTACGCGACATCTGGTGTCTCTTGGTTTCGGCCTGACCATGCATTGCCCTGCCACAATAAGACATAGAAACCCTCATTTCCGGCACATTGTTCCCACTAGTTGTCGCATTCTTGGGCAAATAAAACCCGAGGCACTTGGTTGAACCACCAAGATACTGCTTGCAGGCATTGAGCAAAACAGCCGTATCAGATGCCTCTGTGTCATTTGGGCCACCCCTTCCAGATCGGTATATATGTCCTTCAAGATGCTACCCTGCTGGGGTCCAAACTTCCTATCCAGGAAGGACACCTTGCGACGTTGGTGTAGACAAGCGATGATCTGCGGAGAAGTTTCTCCACTTGACTAGCAAACCCCATCCACTGGGCATTGGGATTTGAAAACATTCTTCGGCGCAAGAGTTACCTACATTCCAAACATTCGGGGGCCAGGACTAACAAGGGTATGTCTATTTTAAAAGAGGCAGTTGCTCATATCCCTGCGCCCTTAGCCAAGTTACTTGTTTTAACTAACAAACAGTTTTATGAGAGGCGGGAGAGCTTATATTTACCGGCGGAATACCTATTGTAGACAGGGCTTATCCTGTCTAAGCAGAATCCTGTCTAGTGTAGGAGCTCCTAGTGTTGGTAGGTGGCTCATGTATTTCCCGGCGGAAAAAGGACCGACCTCTGGCAGTGGACGTAGGGTTGTATGCACCCTGCTCGGAACGGGTAAAGAGCCCGTGAACAATGCATCTCCCCCCAATCTCACGAGCCGAGGCTCTACAAGATGACCGATACTCCGGTGCTGAGAGTTATAGCTCTAGAATTAAGGACTATGTTGGTCGCTTTGCTATTATCATCAAACACCTGCGACCGGATTCACCCCTTGCGCCAATTCGTTGACGAGATCAACCAGTCCTCTCAGCGATTCCAATCTCCCGGCGCATTTATTCTAGGAGGCGCGGCAAACTAGCCTTCAAGTCCTTCAAGTATAGGCTGACACAGCCTTGGTGTATCGGGGTTCCTATGAGCATTCCTCACATGAAGACAAGGGTAACGTTGCCGCGATGGATCACAAGCGCCACAGAGCCCAACGCACCATGACCTTCCCGGTATAGCAAAGGGTGGGTTGAAGCTCATCATGGGTCAAGTTGCTTGTCCCATAACAGACTGTGTATTGGGGACGAGGAGATGATGCGGATATATAACACGCTCGTCCCCTTCGAGGGCCGAGACAGATTCTGAGACCTCAGGACAGCTCTCATACCGTGAACCTGCGCTCTGAACCAGAAGCTTCTTCTTTCCTTCCTATCTGTCTTACTACTGCCGTGACAATGCAGCTGTCCATCCTCAAGGCCGCGGCCCTCGCCGCCGTCTTCCAAACATCCTCTGCTTCGCCGTTGGGCAGTCGCTCCGGCGGTCTCGAGGTGGTGGCTACGACGACGACCAGCGACGGCCAAGTTATCGACTGGGTCATTCCCGAGTCGCAGACCAGGAACAACCTCCCCCAGCCCCCCTCTCCACCACCCCAAAAGCGGGATCTCCAGGCCGTCCGTCGCATGCAGGCGGCGAGCAATACCTTTCTAGCTAGCGACCCGGGGAGGCAAGGTCCCAACGGGACAGTGCCCATTCTCCGGTCAGGGGGCGCCACCGGCGGCATCGTGAAGCGCCTACCCACAAATAACGACGAGAGCTTCGCCAAGACGAACGGCGCGGCCGCCAGCTACGCCGGCCAGCATTGGTACGCGAGCTCGGGCCAGAACGTCGTCAACCACGGCGGCAAGGGCACCTTCAGCCTGTTCAAGGCCTACACGCAGAACAACGCGGACTTCTCGCTGCTGCAGACGGCCGTGATCCGCCAGAACGCGGCGCACGCGGGCACGGGCGCCGTGACGCAGACGGTCGAGGCCGGCTGGATCAACTACCCCAACCAGGTCAGCGCGCCGCATCTGTTCAGCTACTACACGACGAACGGCTACAGCGCCGAGGGCGACAACGTGGGCGGCTGGAACCGCGACCACGGCGGCTGGGTGCAGGTCGACTCGCAGATCTACCCGGGCATCGCCTTCGCGCCGCTCTCGGCCGACGGCGGCTCGCAGTACGAGCTCGAGATCGGCTACTACCTGACCGGCGGCAACTGGTGGCTGTGGTGCCTCGACCGCTACATTGGGTACTACCCGGCCTCGGTCTTCTCCAAGGGCGTCAACGCCGCCGACACGCTGGCCGACCACTCGGACCTCATCGACTTCTACGGCGAGATCTACAACAGCCAGTCGGCGCTGACCACGACCGACATGGGCAGCGGCGAGTTCCCCACCGCCGGCTTCGGCAAGTCCGGCTACATCCACAACATCCTCTACGTCAACACCGCCAACGGCTACGTCGACTACAACGGCCAGAACCAGCTCATCGTCAGCGACACGGCCCGCTACAACCTCGTCACCGGCTGGAACTCGGGCTCCAACTGGGGCAGCTACTTCTACGTCGGCGGGCCTGGCGCCGGCGGCAAGATCGGGGCTTGATTAGGTGATCGACCGCCGGTCGGGAGATAGCATATATCTAGCGATGCGCATGATTTCTTGCTTTGTGTATTTGGTTTAATAAAGGGGTAAAGGCGGATTTCCTGCGACTGTATCTTTGCTGAGTTGGATAGACACCAAGATTAGGGCTATGTCCCGGAAATAAGAACTCAATAAACTGAACTGCAAGAAGTATCGGGTGCATGCTGTAGCAACTACCCTAGAATCTCCTCAGGAATCTAATGTTCTGCAATTCGGATAGACTCTGTCACTCATGAGGTAGAAGACAAAACTCTCATAATTAAGCTACCTTTAACCGCATACCTTGAAAAATAAAAAGTGTTGCTAACCAGACATCCCACGTTTTGTTTTATCTGAGTCTTTCTATTCTCCAAATAAGTTAGCACGCCCTTAGCGAAAGGTATATATAGCCGACTCCTTCGCCCAGACGTGTTGCAGGGGACCTTTTCCTCGTTACCTTGCTTTCTACCTCCTACGAAGGGTGTGGTTCTTTACGGTGGTCGGAGTTCTTTCACTCTTTTACTTAGCTTTATAAACTTCGTAGGGTGGCTGGCTACGACAACGCACTGCACAAGGCCCTCTTAAAGCATGTTAAAAGAAAAGAAACAACAACAGTATTACTATATTAGGGTATAAGTGTGGGCAGCTACTGAAGACCTAGTTTAACGATCGGGTGGCCATCTGTATTAACGCCGCGTACCAGACTGGGCTTTGAATCCAGGCTTAAGCTCTTTTTCAATACATATGTTCAACCTATTCTAGATAAGCTAGCACGCCTTTAGCAAAGGGTATATTGCCGACCTTTTGGCCCAAACATGTCGCAGGGGAACTTACTTTATTTTTCTCACTTCCCACAAATGGGGAACGTTTCTACTTACCCACAAGATATGAGCGCGAACGTTGGGGTGGTTTTTTACAGTGGTCGGACGTTTTTTATCCTACTTACTGTCCCTCACGCTTGTTATAGTGGCCGGCTACAACTGCGTACAACACTAACCGGGGCGCGCTATATAAAGTGTATAAAATAAAGGGGCCTATATGGCAGGCATGTTGGAAGGGTAGATCGTACAGGGCAGCTATTCAAGGCCTGGTCCGACGATTGGGTGGCCGTCTGTATCGACATGTGCCCACATGATCCGACCAATACCCCGTCCGCATTCGCAAATCCGCCCGTACGTGTTAAAGAAATTGAGCAGCTACTCAAAACGAGCGAAGATAATGCCCAACGTTTCAGAACTGCAGACATGCTCGGCGGTCAAACCCTACTGCAGTTCTACCAAAATACACAAGACGTCGAAAACGTCGTGCGTGGGTATTTAATTGTGACAGACGCCATCATGATCAGGAAACGGCCAAACGACTACACCCTGAGGCCATATCCCTTTCCCGGACGGCCTTCCCCTATAAAACGATGTCATAGCCCATGGGCGATGACGCTTCTGCACGCAATCTAGTAGCCGTAAGGTGAGTGGGGGGGTCGCGGGCCAGCCCCTCACGGGCCACCTTTTCCCATACAAAACCCCAATTTTAGACTAGGGCTAACAAATCGGAAAAAAATCGGAAAAATAAGCCGCTAGTGGCAAACTAGTCCAAAGATAGAAATAAATAACATATATTTTTTCCGATTTAATCGGCCGAGTGTAAAGGGGTACAAAGGAAGTACCAATGTATACGCAGAGTACCGAAGTACTAATAAAGTCGCCGAGCGGACTACGACCAGTTAAAAGTATTTAAATATAACGGAGTCGCTAAATAATCTGCAACTAATTGCTAACTTTTAGCTAAATAGATATAAAAACCTATTATATAATAAAATTAAAACAGCAAATAAAAATAATTTTTTAATATTATTTTTTAAAATTTAAATATTATTTTATAATATAATTATAATTATTTATTTATATACTGGCATACTGCCACTTTTTATTTTTTTTTATTTTTATATTAAAAATTTATAATATAATATTTAAATAACTAATATTATAATTTATATATAGCTATATATAATTAGCTAATAATTATAATAAATTTAGCAAAAAGTTATTAAATAATAATATTTTATTATAAAAACTAAAAAAAAATTTTAAAAATAAATTAAATAATAATTAATTTAATTAAAGCTAAACTAAATTATAACTTTTAAATAGCTAAAAGCTGCTAATTAATAAAATGCTAGCATAAATATAATAATTAATAGTTTAAAATATATAATTTAATTAGTAATTAATAAACTTATTAAATATTTTAGCTAGTTATTTAATAATTAAAAATAATTTAAAAAAGCTTAGCTATAATTTTAAATAGCTTATAATAAATATAATAGCTGCTAAAATTAAAAATTAAATTATTGCAATTAAAAAAAATAATAGCTAAAAGCTAAAGCATAATAATATAATTTAAATATTATAAATATTTAATTAAATTGTTTTTAATATTTAAATTAATTAAAAATTATATTATAAAATATTAATATATAATAAATTTAAATAAAAAATTAAATTAAAAAACTTTTAAAAATTTATTTATTAAAAAAACGTTAATTTAAAATTATTTAAATATAATTTTTAAATTTAATTAATAAAAATATAATAAAAAAAAAATTATTTTAAAACTTTTTTTTTAAATAGTAAATAATAGTTTAAAAGCTAAAAAAAAAATATTAATTTAAAAATAATTTAAAGTTTATATTTAATTATTAATATAAGCTATAGTTAAAGCTAAAAAAAATATTATTTTAATATAAAGTTTTTATTTAAAATGTGGTTATTTTATTTTATAAAGCTAAAAAATAATAAAATATATAAAATAAAAACAAGTTTATAAAAAAACTATATTTTAATAAGTTATTAAAATAAAAAGCTTTTATAAATAATTTTTAAATTAATAAATATAATAAAATATAAAAATAAAATAATTATTAATAAAACTTCGATTAAAATAAGTTAGCATAAAATTTATAAAAATAATTATTTATATGCTATTATTATAAAAAAATTAAACATATCGTTTAAAAATATAAATAAAAATAATAAAATAAAATATAAATAAAAAAATAATTAAAACGTAATTATTAGTTTTAATATGCTTTAAACGTATTTAAAATATTAATATAAAATAATTAAATATTAAAAAAAAATAAAAAAAAAGCTAAAATAATATATATTTAAGCTATTTTAGCTAAAAAATTTTAAATATTTAGTTTAAACGAGCTTTTTTATATATTAGCGATTTTATTATTAAATAGCGACTATAAGCTAAAAAGTATTATAATAAATATAAACACAGGCGTATAAATAAACATTATATACTAAAACCTTATAAAAAAAAACTTTAACCAGTTAATATATTAATATTATATTTAATAAGCTTTAATAAAAATTAAATTAAATGCTTAAAAGTGTATAAAATAATATTAAAAATAATTAATATAAAAAAAATTTATAAAATTATTATATAAATTTTTTTTATAATTAAGCGCAATTAATTAACGTTTAAGTTTTTATTATTTTAATTTAAAATAAAATAAATAAAAATTATTTTAAATACTGTTATTAATAAATAATATTTTAAAAAATTTAAAAAAGTTAATTTAAAAAAATTCGCTTATAATATAATTAAAAAAAAATAAGCATTTATTATTAACTTTATAAATATTAAGCTAAAAAAAAAAGCTATTTTTAAAAAATATTAATAATAAACTAAAAGTTAATAAAAATTAAATTATAAATTTATTAAAATATTTATAAAAGTTTTAGCAAATTTATTTTAAATAAAAAATAAAAAAACTTTTTATATTAAAAAAAGCAAAATATGCTATTAATTTAATTAAAAAAATAAAAATGCTATTTAAGCTAATATATTTTATAATAAAAACTTAATAAAAAATGTTTAAAAAATATTTAAAAAAAATTAGCATTTAAAATAAATTTAATATTTTAAAGCTAATATAAGCATATTAATACTATTTATATTTAAAAAAAATAAAATAATATAGCTTTATATTAATTACTGCAGCTTAAATAAAATAATAGCAAAAAATAAATATTTTTTTTTATTAATATTAAAAATTATAAATTAACTAAGTTTTATAAAAAAAATTTTAAAGCTAAATTTAAAAAATGCTTACTATTATATCCGCATTAAATAAAATAATAAATAAAAAACCGCTTTTTAAATATAATACGGTTACTTTAAATATATAGTTATATTATTTAAATTAACTAATATATTAGCGACGTTTTAAGCGTATAAATATAAAGCATTAGCTAATTTAATAAACTATATTTATATAGTTTATTTAAACAATATAATAATTTTTTAAACACTAAAAAAAAATATAAAACTTATTTTTAATTAATTTATAAAAAATTAAAATAATATTAACTTTTTATAAAGCTTTTTAAATGCAAATTTTTTAAAATAAAAATAAATTTTTTAAAATTTATTATTAATATTAAAAATATTAAAATAAACAGTTAATAAATAGCGGCTATTTAAAAATAAAAATCTTTATAATTAATTTATAATATTTAAATATTTTTAAAGTTTACGAACTTTTATTAAAAGTTTATTATAAAATATTCGCATATTATAGCGCTTATTACTGCCTTATTAAAAAAAAAAAGCGGACGCTAACTAAGCGGAATTTAAATAAATAAACAATATAAAAATATATTTATATTTATAATAATTTTTTATTATTAAAATAATTAGCTAAAAATAAAAATAAAAATAAATATATTAATTAAAGCTATTTTAAATATTTTATTTTAATTATATAAAAACAAATAGCAATTAGTTATATATTAGTTATAAAAGCTTATAAATATTAAAATTTAATAAGCTATTAGTTAATAAAAACTTTTAATTATTATAAAAAGCTATAAATACTAAAAGCAATATTTTAAAAGCATTATTTATATTTTTATAATATAAACAGACTATATAGTGCTACAAAATATAGTCGATTTACCGGCAAAAATTTTTAAAAAAAAGTTAGCTCGCTAAATATACCAGCTAGCGCAATTCGATTTTAAAATAAAGCACCGCCTAAGCATTATAAACTTTATAAATAATATATTTAAACGATTTAACTATATAGCAGGCAAAATTTAATATAGCAACATTATATTTATATTATAAAAAAAATTATAATTAATTTATAAATTATTTATTAAAATATAATCAATAATAATAGCTTTATATTAAAATAAAAAAGTATAATAAATGTTAAACTAAGCGTTTTTTATTTTTTAATAAATGCTTAAAAAACGGCTAAAGCTAAAGTTTTTTATATTAATAGCTTAAATAGCTAATTTAAAAGCTTATAAAAGCTTATACTTTTATTATATAATTATAAACGGCTTTAAAAATATTATAAATAAAAAATAAAAATATTTATGCTTTGTTTATAGAATATATACGGCTATAATAGCTTATATATTAGCGGTAACCCGGTTATAGCGTTTAGCCGCCGATTATACTATACTTATATTAAATAAAAACAATATTAAAGTTATTATTTATAATTAATACGTTTTATGTTTTATAGCTGAAAAGCTGGCTAAAAATAAAACGGTATTTTAACTAGTAATATTTTAAAAGTTTTATATTATAATTAAAAAATTATAAACTAAAAACTTTAATATTATAGCGCTTATAAAAATTGTTTGCTATTATACTAGTATAAAAAAAAGCTATTATATCGATAAAAACAACACCTTTTTATTTAAAAATTGCTTAATAATATTTAATTAAAAAGCATTACAATAATAATTAATTTATTAATATTATAATAATTTAAAACCTGGTTATATAAAAAAAAATAACTGTTAAATTATTTAAATAAAAATTTTATTAAAAAAAGCTAAAACAAAACGTTTAAAACTATATTATTAAATGCTAGGCATATAATGGCATATATAAGCCAAAACACCGGCTATATAAAAAACTGTAATTATTACTTTTATTAAATTAACTATTTTAAAAAATTAGCTTTAATTTTATAATAAAACTACTAGTATATATAAAAACAAACGAAATAAAATATAATGCCATTTTAATAATTATTAATTAGTTTATAAAAACTACACTATTTATATTTACTATTAAAACGTTAAACGTAGCAAAGCTTGTTTAAATATTTTATAAGCAAATAAAATGCCGTTTTAAATTATTAAAAAAAATCGTAAATAATAAAAATAAGCTTATTATAAGCTAATTTTAAAAAAAATTCTATAATAAATAAAAAATCTAACAGTAATTATTTATTATATAGTATTTTTAAATAAATAAGCAAACAAAGCGGATATATTAAATATTAAAAAAATACCTATAAATATATGCTATAAATAAGCTTAACGTTTAAGCCTAAGTCTTATTTAAAGCAAAGTTTATATATAATAATAGTATATATATTATAATTAAATATTTATTATTTAAAATATTATATAAGTACTATTTAAAAATTATTAAATTTATATTTAAATAATTATAATTTAAAGTATAAAGCGTAAAAAAAAAGCTTTAATATACGGCAGCTATATAAAAAGCGTTTAATAAATATTAAATAATTATAGTATAAATTATAAAAAAAAACTATAATAAATAATATACGCTAATAAAGTTTTATTTAAAATAAATCGTCGGCTTTTTTATAGCACACTTTTAATTTAAATATAAAAAAAAGCTAGCATTTATTTATATTAAAATAAAAGTTTAAAATAAAATTAAACTTTAAGCATAATAAATAAAACTGCTAAAAAAATATTTAAAAATTTATAATATATTTTTTATATTATTTTTAAAACTGTAAAAAAAAATAAGCAGGCAATAAGCTGTTAATATTTTTAAAACTAAAAAATAAATAAAAAAAATAAATAATAAAAAATATTATTTATTATTAAAATAATTAAAAAAAAGTTAAATATTTAATAAAATAAAAAAGTTAGCTTATAAAATATAATATTTAAAAATTATTAAAACATTTAGCTAATATAAAAAATCTTTTAATAAAATACGAATAAAAAACAAAAAAAATACATTATAAATAAAATAATTAATTTTAACTATAATTATAATAAAATAATTAATTAATAAATAAAAAAATATTATAACTTAAAATTAAATTAAATAATAAAAGCTTAATAGCCGGCGAGCGATTTTAAAAAAAGCGCTATATATAATTAAAAAAATTAAATTATATAAAACCGGCGTAATAGCTAGGTCGGCAAACGGCCGCCACTTATATAATATAAAATTAATAAAAACTAAAACTTTAAACTTTTACTAATAATATATAAATAATTAACAAAATATTATTAAATAATCTATATATATATATATAAAAACTGGTCGCTAAATATAAAAAAACTATAAAAAAACTAACTATTAAAAGTAAAATTATATATATATTATAACGAAAATCGGTCGCTAAATATAAAAAAATTATAAAAAAAATCTATTTTTAAAAAATAAAACCTATACGTTTGCGCTTAATAAACTTTTAAAAGGTATAAATAATAAAATTAAGCAGCGTATTAGCTTATAACTATTTAATAATAAAACTTTTATTATTTTAAAAAAATTATAATAAAGCTAAAAATTTATTAAAGCCGCGACAGTATTTGCATAGCTAATTAATTTTTATAAAGCTAAAAATAAAATTAATATATAATTTTTAAATATATTAATTTAAATAAAAATAAATAGCCGAGTTTTAAGCATATTTTAGCTAGGCGGCGCTTATAGCGCAATAAACGTTAGTAATATTAATATTAACGCTAATAAAGTTATACTATTTATAATTAATTAATAATTAAATAACGAATAAATATAAAATTAAAAAAAAAATTTATAATATATAGCTTAAATTATAAAATAAAAAGGTAATAAATTATTATAAATTTAGCTTAAATAATAACGAGCCGTTTTAAATTAAAAGCTATTAAAATAGCTTACTTTTTTTTTTAAATAGCTTTATAAAAAGCAAAGCTTGTTTTTTTTAAAGCTTTTAATCGGCGACTAAAAAAGCTAGCCTAATTAAAGTTTATATAATAAAAGTCGGTTATAGTGCGATTAAAAATATAAAACGTTTAATTATAAATAATAATTTTAAATTAAATAATATGCTAAGCTGCGCTTATAACGGTTTTAAAAATTTAAAAATAAAAAATAAATTAATAACTATATAAAAATAAATTAAAAAATATATACAGAAATAAGCCTAGTAGTTTTTAATATATATAATATATTTAATATTAAAAAAAAAACCAGCTAAACATAAGTAAAATAAATAAAAATTAGTGTATATTTTTATAACATAATTGCTATAAAGCTTAATAGCTTAAATTAAAATTTTAATATTATTATTACTATATATTTAGCAATTAAAATATAATTAGCCGCGCTTTTTATTAAAAAGGTATTTTTTTATAAATTTTTTATAGTTAAATATAAAGCTAGGCTTTATAAAAACGGCAACAAATATAAAACGGTTAAAGTCGTTTTTATTAAAATTATTATTATTGCCGTTAAAATTGCAATTATTTAATAAAAAATTATTAAAAAAAAAGCTATATTTTTATTTTTATTTTTATAAATAAGCTATAAACTAATTTTTAAACTTTTAAAAATAATAAAAAAAATCTTTACTGTTTATATTATAATATTAAAAATAATAAAACTAATAAAAAAAACGTTTAAAATAAAAACGGAATTATAAATAAGATCGACTGTTAAAAAAACGTTTTAAACTATAAAAAAACCGGGACTAGCAGTAATAAAAGCATTATAAAAACTACTCGCTAATAACTTGCTAATAATAAGCAATAAAAATAAAAAAACAAAAAAATAAATAATAAAAGCTTTTTAAATTAATAATAAAACGCTAATAATAAACAATAAAATAAAAAAACTTTAAAAATAAAATAAAAATTATTAAAAAAAAATAATAATTTTAATATATAACTTTAAAAAGTTAGCAAAAAATAAATTAAAAAAAAATAATATATATTATTATAATTAAAAAAAAAGTATTATACGTTTATATAATAAAATAAAGCGGCATTATTAGCACATTATTAATAAAGTTAGCATATATAAAAATAATAAATAAAAAAAATATATAGCGGCAATAAAATAATAACTAAATAAAAACTAGCCGGCAATAAAAACGCAATTTTTAAAAAGCGCGGTTTTAATTAAATAAAAATTATAGCTTATAAAAAACTAAACTATAATAAAAAGCTAAATTATATTAAAAATAATAATAAAAGCGCAAATAAAATTAAGCATACTTATAAATTAAATAAAAAAATTATTTATAAAAAAAAAACCTTTAATATAAAAATATTTTAAAGCAAAAGTTTTATTAGCAACTGTAGTATAATTAGCTTTTATAAATTAACTGCTATAATTAAAAGTCGCAGCAGGGCCGCTGAGCGGACCGTAATAAAAAGCAAACAGACCAGCTTTAACAATGCTACCACTAAAAGTTAAAGCATAAATAATAACTAAAGCATAATAAAAAACAGCACGCTTAAAAAACAATAGCTTATTTTTTTTATTAAATATAGTATAAAAAGCGGTAAAATATTATAAAAATATTAAAGTTTAACGGCAAATAAAATAAAAAGTAAATAAGTAATAAAAACTATTATATATATAAGCTATAATAATTAAAAAATAATTAAAATAAAATTAAAAATAATATATAAATTAAAAAGTTATTATAAAAAAAAAAGGCAATAAAAATTAAAATAATATAATATAATTAAAAATCGATTAAAAATTATAAAAAAAAAAAAAAAAACTATAAATAAAAAAATTTCTATTTTTAACTATATAAACAGGGTATATATATATATATATAAAAAGTTACGCAAATAATAGTCGTAAAATATAAAGCGATTAAATAATACCGCAAAAATTATTATTTATACTATTACTATTATTAATATATAAAATAAGCGTAAAAAATAATAATTATAAATGCTAACTAATTATTATAAACGCCGACCAGTTAGCAATAAAATAAACAATATATAGCAGAATATATAACATTATATAATATTTAAAAAATAATAATATAGTTGATAATAATATAAAATATTAAAAACTAATACTATAAAAAAAAAGGATAATATAAAAAAGTATAAAAAAAGTACTAATATATATATAAAATATTAAAATATTAATAAAGTCGCCGAGCGGACTGCAACTAGTTAAAAATATTTAAATATAATAAAGTCGCTAAATAATCCGCGACCGATTGCCGACCTTTAGCCGAACGGGTATAAAGACCTATTATACAACAAAATTAAAACAGCAAATAAAAATAACCTTTTAATACTACTTTTTAAAATCTAAGTATCACTTTGCGATATAACTGCGATTACTTATCTATATACCGGCATACCGCCACTTTTTACACCGAGTAAATCTTTTAATATTTATAAAATTAATTATTAAAAAATAATAAAAATTAAACCTAAACATTTTCTTATATAATTTACTAGTAAAATTGTTTACTGTGCTGCTAAAAAAAAATCGACTATGTTTAACTATTAATAAACTAATAAAAAGCGGGTCGTATAATTAAGCCCCGCTTAATTTTAAATATAAAAATATTAAAAATATTTAAATTAATTAAAATAATATTAAAATTATTTTTATTTTATTTATTATAATTTATATATTAAAATAATACCCGGTTTATTTACTATAAGTTTTATATATAAAAATATATAATGTAATACAGTATAATCGTTTATATTAAATTTATATGTAAATATATATAAAATATTTTAATATAAATTTAATATTTAAATTATAATTAAATTAACGAAAATATTTTAATATAAACTATTATTAATATAAATTATTTATTTATTTTTATATAATAATATTAAAGTTTTATATAAAAAGCTCCACTTTTTATTAGTTAAAAAATTATTTTAAATTATAATGTTTTTCGAAAATAAAGCACAGTTAATAGATTTGCTAGTAAATTATATAGTACTATGTTTATGCTTAATTTTTAAAAAAAATATAAAACTTATTTTATAAATATTAATTAATTTCCTCGGCCGATTAAATTAGAAAAAATATATGTTAGTTATTTCTATTTTTAGACTAGTTTGCCACTAGCGGCTTATTTTTCCGATCTTTCTCCGATTTGTTAGCCCTAGTTTAAAATTGAGTTTTTGTATGGGAAAAGGTGGCCCGTGAGGGGCTGGCCCGCGACCCCCCCACTCACCTTAGCTGGCAGATCTTTCTATGCTGAAAACCGAGTTCAGATTAACTTAGAGGAAGTAAGGACATTCTTGGATGATGCATTTGTATGCTGCGGTCCGGATATCAAGGTTACCTTATTACTTTAAAATCTCACAGTAAGACCTCAGCGATCGGTTCTCGCACTTTACTACCGAGAGTGGTTCTTGTGAAGCTAACGGACCAAGACTTTTATTGTAGGTGAAGCGGGCGCCACGGATATTTACAGATCATATATTCATCGCTTTTTGTTGGTCTGTACAGTTATTCTCCTTTTAGTTACGGTGGTTTTTACTGCCTCTCGCGAATAAATTTACAACCTTTTTTAACCCTCGAAGTGCTGTAGTTTTAATTACTCTATCTCAATCTCTGTGAAGTGCTTACTAAAGTTAGGTCTTCAGAGTATGTGGGCGTATATGGCGTTTCCCGTTTTTACTACCTTATATTATGCCCTCCTTTTCAGTCATTTCCCACGCTTTTAAAGCAAAACACTGCGTGTAGTCACAACGGTTGGGAACAACCTACACCTCTTTGATTTTTTTTGGTACACCATATCAGGACAATCTAACTTCCGATAGCATGTGAATTGTGAGCTATATTTAAATCTATGAAAAGAAAAGGTAGGATGCAGCTAATTACTGCCTTACCCTTTTATCCCGGGGTTCTCCGAGACGCGCTTCGTGCCTCCCCGCCCGTCCGCTCCACGGAGAGATCCACGTACCGGTCTGCTACTTGAAGAGATCTACATTTGCTGATCTCCTAAATCGGGCAACGTATAAATACAGATTGCTACGAATTGTTTTCCGTATCTGTTAAGTGCCGGATCATACTACTAGCTTTTTATCACGCCACCTAACTGTGACAAGTAGCCAACGCGTTGCAATAGCCTATTAGGCGGCCCAATAGCCTTTTGGGCCTTGGCGGCGGCTGGTTCTAGCCCAGCCAAGCAACTGCCAAGTCCATCTGAGAAGCTTCTGCAGTCTAAATGAAGTGAATGTCGGAGGGGTACTAAGCGCCGCTCATGCTGCTGGCAATCCTTAATGCTTACCGCTTATCTTTCAAGACAAGCATCAATAGCTCAGTTGTTAAACGATCGAATCAGTATTGTTGGCACTAATGCATTCTTCAATATTATCACGTCATCATTGTGCACGAATTGGAAGGCTCTCCGGATAGCTAATAGCTATGCCATTGAGGCTGCAGCTCTAACTTTGGTGTGGCGGCAGATAATGAATCCACGTAGCTTTAATAACTATATAGTTGCCTAGAACCGCTACTCGTGATGCAGATCAAAGCATCAAAGCCGACCAAATACTCATTGCACACACATATACACACACCCGTATTTGAGAGTGGACAAGAATCAAGCGCTAGCTAGCTATGGCCCGTGTACGTAGACCATAGACACCAGCACCACGTGAGCTAACAAATCACAGGTCATCACATACTACCAGGAGACGGACATGGAGCCCTGGGCGACTATTGACTGGAAAACCATCAAGTCTTTTCTCTGGGTTGGGTACGACATGCGGTGGGCCGGAGGCAAGAAGCAAGCAGAAGATTGCATCCACGGGGGGGTTAAAGGAGACGTACTTGCAGTATTCGAATCATTTCCACATTTCATCTGGAACTTGATGCAGGCCAAAAAGATCAACGTCACTGACAACGCGCCTTTTGTCCGCCCGCGAGAGTTCGGAAACGTTCACAACAATCTTTACCTGTGCCTAACAACGTATGCCGAGCACCTCGGAGATACTCACGAAAACAGAAATGAAAAATGGAAACTGGTCGAAACATGTCTCCAAAAAAACGGATTCAACAACCCGGACAACCAGGCCGCAATTTGCGAGGCCGTCTATGACGCTCTGGCCAAGTTTGTCATCAATGCATGGGGTATTCCCAATGCTATGGTCATTGCTAAGGCTAATCGAGAGATGAGGTTCCACGAAGAAAAAGTAGGATTTGGCAAACGTGGGAATTCCGATATTCCAGCTTTGGACTTCTCGCCTCAGATGTGGCTGGTCAACTCCGATGGTAACAACAGCGGCGAAGGCGACAAAACCGTGAAAATCCAGCGTGGAATCAGAGCTATCTTCAAGCTGGTCGCAGGGGAAATCCAATCGGCACCTCCGTCAAAGGCGTCCGAGGACGAAATTCCGTATTATCTGTCCCATGGAGCAACAGTCCAATTGCACAAGGCAGAAAAGCCGCAATCCTCGAAACCATTAGAAAGGCTATGACTTTTTATTTTGTTTTAGCTTATCTAGCACTTAAAACAGCTTGCTTAACTTGTTTAGCTAGATTTTTATTGTTTTTCATTATTTAAATACTGAATTAAATAATCAGAAATTGTTATGATACTGACTAGAAACGTTGCTGGTGACTCCAGTATAAACGTATTATTCTTGCACAAAGAGGGAAGTTTTATCTGCTAGACCTAGGTTTTGCTTGTAGGTTTATGTAGACCGTCTGGCCTTACTGGCTCCGTATAGTGCCTTTAGTACCGTGACAGAAATAAACGGAGTGTAGAGTTTTATATTTATTAATATTTAATACATTGCCGAATTTGACTTAAAGGGTTTGGCAGGTGATTTCTACGGCACGGACGATCCCATCAGCGATGGATCCAACGACTAAGAGATGGAAATACGCTTTGGAAGAGCTTTCAATACCCGCAACGCCCGCTACGCAGGTTAACCGGCCGAAGCTATTGCCATTCTCAGCATTCTGAAGCAAGAATTCGACAAGTTAACAATGCTCTGGCTTATAATAAACATCCGTCGATTGCCTACAACAGTATTCCTAACGAGACATGGGCATTCCTAACATGACTCTACGGAAGCACTCCTGGTATGGCGGTGGTATACTGAAGTAGAGCGATCCCATCAGCCACTTTTGAGGCTGTATACTACTCCCTAGAAGGTTAGATTGATGGGGCTTGCGTTGATTTTTTCTCCTCGTTTTTATGTATTCTACGGTTTTTTATATATAATCGTCTTTTAAATTTTTAAATTTTTTTTTATAGTTACGGTGGTTTTTACTACGTCTCGCGAATAGATTTACTCCTTTTTTTCAACTTTCACAGTGCTTTTATTTTGTTTAAGGTATCTAAATCTCTGTGAAGTGTCTACTAGAGTTAGGTCTCCCGAGTACGGGGCGTATAGGGCGTTCTCCGTTTTAGTACTTACACACATGCGTGCTTACTCGCAAACTCGCACCAGCTTACCTGCCGCATGGACCCTCCCGAGCATTGATGGCTGCAGGATTAGACGAAGAGCCAATCGCGAAAAGACAGACGAATAGACAGATGGGCAGATAGATAGACGGACAGACAAATCAAATACCAAACGTATACTAATTTCTCCGTCCCTCTCTCAAAGATCTATTTTGATCCCGTTGTCCATCCATGGACAGAGGGAATCGTTCGGACCGGAAAGGCAACTCCAATGGCCAAGTAGCAGTACCACAGAACCGCAAGAACCTTAAAACCACACATAATCGCCGGCCAAGAAAACCAAAACTACAAAACACCAGGGGTATATATGATGCAAAGTAAAGCAACCCAGCCATGCCATGACGCCTTTCTCAAACCCATCCGCTTTAATCATGTGTCCCTCTAAGCCATCCTCCTATCCCTCATCACCCCTTCTTCCTCTTATCCGGGAGAGGGAGGTGGGGAGTGAGGTCCCTCAGTTATCGACGAACGGCGTGAACGGGACGCGGCCGACGAAGCGATCCTGATCAGAGCTCCGATGCGGATCGATATCCGCCATCAATTGATCTCCGTCGGCATCGACGATCTCCCCGATCCCCCTCTTGGTCCTCTTCGGAGAGAGGGCCTCCTCGAGCTCGTGGTGGTGCACGGTGCGCTGCGCCAGCAGGATGTCCCCGTAGGCCACGAGCGTGTGCTTGAGGTCCTCGTCCATGCAGGCGCAGAGGCGCTTGTAGGTGACGAACTGGCAGGCCTCGACGGCGGGCATGCCGAGCACGGCCATGAGGTAGGCGCACACGATGGCGGCGGAGCGGTTGTTGCCCGTCTCGCAGAAGACGAGAACCTTGCCCCGCCGGAAGCTAGCCTCGGCGATGGCCATGGTGCCGGTCTCGGCTCCGCGCCCCTCCACCTGCGCGTGGCCGGCATTCGGTTTCAGGTTCGAGTTCTCCACAGCCTGTCCCCGATAGATACGAAGCATGTGGTCGTTGATGATGCGGATGGTGGAGGGGAAGGCGCGGGTAAGCTCGTGGGAGCCGGAGACGTCGATGGAGTGGGCCTCGATGCCGAGGTCGTGGGCTAGCTTGTCGACGGCCATCAGGTTCATGCTGGCCTGGCGGGCGTCGCGGATGGCCAGGACCATGGTGATGCCTTCTTCGCGGAGCCAGGGGCGGTTGCGTATGACGTTGGAGGGGCCGAGGTAGAGGAAGTCGAGGATAGGCTGGGCGACGCGGCGGCTCTCGTAGGCCCAGTGGGGCGCCGAGTCGTAGGCGATCTGCTCGATGCCGTCCTGGGTGATGACGGCGAGGTCTTCGGCGCTCAGAAAGGCCGGGTCGACGTTGTCGTAGCGGGGCACGATCTTCACGGGTGTGGACCAGTTGCCCGGGGGGATGAGCAGAGCCGGTGGGCTGGGCGCCCTCGCCGTGTAGGGGGCCGTGGGCCTGGCCCCGTGAAGAAGGGGGGGAGGGCTGGCGTCCATGGCTCTGGACTCTTCGGTATGTCGAACTGGTGTCACGACGGGCTGACGGGCTTGCGGCTGCTAGGGACTCGTATCCGTCGTCGTCGCGGCGAGAGCTCGAGTTCGAGGCCGAGCCCGGAGCTACGGAAGTTTGCGGCTGTTGTGATAGTAGCCGTGGTGATTGTGGTGATTGTGACTGGAAGTGCTGGAGTCGGAGTCGTGATGTCGGGTTTCACGGGAGCTCGCACGAGAGGGATGCGGTCGAGATGGAACCGGCTGAGTGCGATAGTACATGCTTTGTCAATGCGTTGTAGATGTGGGCGCGGAGGGGGCCTGCGACGACAGATATGTCTGTCTATATAGCAATGGTCGGCATGAACATGGCTATCTTGCGAATCTGCGAATGCTGAATGCTTGGAGTGTGATAGAAGAGCTTGGTGAGTGAGGGTGGGGAAGAGGGAAGAAATATGGATAGCAATGAGATTCCCGGGGAAGACACTCCCTGCCGTCATTAATTGAACTAGGGCTAGATAGGAAATAGCGTTGCACTAGCCCTAGAGGAGCTGGGGCTTAGTCTGTCTGTGTAGCCTCACCGAGGTATTCAGGTACTCAAGTGGTAGATTAGTGGTAGATTAGTCCCGACTAACCCCGTCTATCACCGGCGGTTCGGTCCGGAGTCTTGAAGAAAGCTACTTCGAGAGCTTGGCCAACCTTAAAGATCTGCATGAAGTAGGTTGGGGTAGGTAGATGAACATATTCAAGATCCAACCTCTTTGACAAAAATCAAATAGATTGAACCAACTTATTTGTAACCTCAAACAAATGTGTCCTATAGGCATAGAATGTAGAGTTTACTTTGAGAAGGGACTAGGTAAGTCCTATATTATATCTACTTATGATACTGAGGGATGCCTGCAAAGGGCACACCCGAAGCCATGTTCACGAGCCCTTCTTGGGCGTCATCTCCAACCCTTCGCTGTCGACGCTGCTCCCCCTCGCCAAGGGCGAACGGTTCTCCGGCGTGGCAGATTGCAAATCGGCGCCTCCTCTCTTGGACCTGGACCCCGTAGATAGATGTTTCTTCCGCCGCTTGTCCGAGGTGTTTGACCCTGTGCTGGCCTTTCTAGTTACGGTGCTGTCCTCTGACTCTACGGGGGGCGTTGGCGTGCGCGACGATCCTGCCGAGGTGCTACCACGGCGCACGCTGCCGCTCCTTGTGCGCTTGCTCTCCTTCATCAGGGCCGAGGCACGATGGTGGAGGGTCTTCTCCGACTCGGCGCTCGTGGCATGGTGTACCTTCTCCACGGCCTGGCGACGACTGGGCCGCCACCACCACCATCTGCTCCGATGCCGAGCGTGCTCGTGGTCTCTAGCCTGTAGTTTCTTCCTCAACAGGGCTCGCCGCTCGTTCTCTCTCTCCCAATACTCGTTTCTGTAGATCTCCCAGTTCTCTCGGAAGTTAGGTGAGAACGGCTTGGGCCACAGTAGAAGCTTCACGTAGTCGCCTCCCGGCGCGAGATCCTCCTCCTGGCCCCCCTTCTCCTCGTCGCTACTCATGAAGGGCAGTGGGGGGTGCTCCTTTCGACTCATGTTCAACTCCCTGTCCACCTCTCGCGACAGGGCGGGGTCTACATATCGATACTGACCGGCCGTGTGCGAGAATGCGCCGTACGTGAAGAAGAAGGTGACGGTGGACATGATTTCGACCAGCCAGGGCCTCCTGATGACGACGAGCTTGCAGTTGAAGGCTCGCAGGCCCCTATTCGACACGGCGAACCACCTGCGAGGCCATCGGATGCCGCGATCCCATATGCCCGTGGCCCACACCAGAATGCCCGTCACGATACCGCCGATGAAGCACACCTTCTCCGCCATGTCCACGACCCAGTAGACGGAGCCGCCTACACCGCTGCCGTCCTCGCGCGGCGCCAGGAAGAGGGCGTATCCGAAACCGGCGAGCCAGACGCTGAGAAGGCTGAGGAAGAAGGTGTGTTTCCGCCGGCGGGCTCGTAGGTCGAGGTACTGCGCGCGCAGGGAGGCCTCGAGGATGAGCATGTTGAGATAGATCATGGACGGCGAGCTGGGGGCGCTGTGCAGAGGGTCGAGGGGCTTCGCAGCATCGACGCCACTGGTGCCGATCGGGGGCGGCTTGGGTTCGCGACCGGGCTGCGGTGCGCCCTTGACGATGGAGTCGATTGAGTCCGCCATTCTGGGCACGCCGAGAAGACTGACGAGGCGGCCGGCGAGGGGAGGGACGAGGGTCGAGGAGGGACGTGGAGGGAGGCGTAAGCCCAGGTCGGTTACCTACGTAGGTCGCAGGGCTACGAGGGGCATTCGGGTTGGCCCGCTGGTTCGTCGTAACCGGACCTGCTAACCAGAATGGCGGTGAGAAGATGCGCAGGCACAAAATTCAGCCGACCGCCCATTCGAGTGATTGTCCAACGGTCGTGTGAGGATTGATTCAGCGAGCATTTGTTGTTGCACGTCATTCCTTGAGCAAGGCTACAGGGGGGCAAGTAGGTCGGTGGGTTGAAGAGTGGGGTTTCACGCTACCTGCCTTAGTGTGAGTCCAGCTGCGCTAGTGCTGAGTGGACATGGGTACAAGACATAAGGTACCGACTGATGTATGTAGTTAGTGTATAGCCAGCCTGAACTAACCTAACTGGGCATTTTAGATAACCCTATCTGGAGAGACCGCACCGGTTTTACCGATGACGAATTAGGACTATCCACAGCCCATGCAGCGCATTACGGCCTGGAAAACTGTAGGTTGAACATTTTTGGGGAAATAACTTGGAACCTCTTCGAGGTTAAGATGCTAGCGTTTAATCCAATTTCCGTTCCTTTCACTTTGCCCCTACACTAAGCGAAGGCTCTAAGTGTCACACCCACTATAGGTGCAGACCTACATATATGTATATAGTATACGGCACACCGTATCACAGTGCAGACCTTTTTAGACTTTTATATTAATAATTATATATAATATAAAAGATTTTACTGCTATTATTATAAATTAATAGCTAGCAATTATTATAAGTCGACCATTATTTTTTTAAGTTAGCTAATTATTTTATTTTATTTTTTATTTTATTTTATTTTTATTAGTTGTTTAATACCACTTTTTATAACCTTACTTACCTTAGCCCGTTAATTACTCCGCTTTTTAGCTATAAACTACCTTTTTATTAACTAAATTATTTTAAAAGATTTAAAGCACGTTTAAATTATCGCCGGTTAGTCTAACGCATTAAATAATAAGCTGCTTTATTTTTTTAAATAAATTAAATTTAAACGTTAATTTATTACTTTTTTTTAACACTAAAAAGCTTAAAATCTAAGCCTAGTTAAAGCTTAAGCTTTATATTAAATATTTAGCTTTTTACCCCAGGTTAAGCTTTTATTACACCTAGTTTAATTTTAAATTTTATATACTATTAGTACTTTTTTTACACGTTTTATTAAAAATATTTTTTTATTTATATTAGCATTAAAATTATTAATTTTTTTTATACCTTTAGCAGCTATTATTTTTACCCCGCCTGCACTAGTAGTTATAGTTTTTTTAGTTTTAGCTAAAGCATTAATAATAACATTATTATTTTTTTTAATTACAAGCCGATTTAAACAACTATATTTTATAGCTATAGCATTTATTTAGCAATGCTTGCTATTAATAAAAAAACCTTTAACATTTAGGTTAATTTTTAAAAAAAGCTTTTTATTTTATTTTTTAATAAACTTATTAATTAACTTTTCGGTTAAGCTTTTTTTTGCTTTGGATTTATTTATAGTACTAATAGCTAAGCTTTTTATTATAAAGCGAGCCTAACAGCTTTTTTAAAACGCGATTGCTTATTAAAATAAAAATTATTTTAATAATATAGCGGCTTTACTAGCTGTTTAAAATATATAAAATGTTTAAAATATAGCTAACCTGCTTACCGCCGCTTAAAAAGCTTCTGCTGCTATAGGCACCCCGAAGGCATTTTTTCGCTCTGCCAACGTTAGCTACTTTAATTTAAATATAAAAAACTTAATATTTATAGGCCTTATTACAGATAATAAAATTATAAAATACACCGACATTTTTATATTTATAAATCGGCTTAAACATTTAATAGCTTAATAAAGCAAAGCTAAAGTTCGATAAATATAAATATAATACCTGTTTAGCCTAGCGTTAATTTAACATTTTTAGGTTTTTTTTATTATTAATAAATAATTATTTAAAACAGCTATTATTTTAGCTATATTTAATAAGCTAATAAATAAATTTAAATTATTTTAATTAATAGCTATAAATTAATTATAAATATATTTATTTATTTTAAAAAATATATATAAAAGGCACGACATTTTTAAGTTCGTTTAATAAATTATTTATAATATTAAAAAATATAATTAAAACGATACTAATTAGCTTAAAATAGCATTTAAAATGTTTAATAAAAACATTTAAAGCTAATTAATAGTTTTTATTAAAGCTATAATAGTAAACACTTTTTTTATTTAAATTTATAAGCATAAAAATATATTAAAAAAAATAATAAAAAATAAATTTATACTTTTTTTTCGCTTAGCACTAAATAATCTTTTAGTTTTATTTACTTTTTATTATTTTTTTTTATACTTTTAAGGTTTTTATAATAAAGCTAACGTTTTTTAATATATTTATTAGCATAGGCGCGGTAATATAACAGGCAAAGGTTACTTTTATTAACGTTTTATTTAACTATATTAGTTTAAATATTTATACTAACTTAGGTATTTTTTTTAAAATAATTAAGCTTAACATTTTTAAAATAATTAATATGTTTAAAGTTAAGCTTTATATTTTTAAAAACCTAATTAAAGCATATTTTAAAATTAGCGTTACTTACCTGCAGTGTAAGCTTAAGCTTAAGCTCTGCTTATTTTATTTAAACGTTGTCTGCCTATGCCGCTACCTTAGCTTTTTATTTAGCAGCAGCTTTAATAATAACTTTTAAATTAAAAATCATATTATAGCAATAAATATATAGACTTTTTAACTTTAAATAATATAAACTTTTATTAAAAAAAACGAGCTTTATTAAATTAAATATTTAGTTATAAAAATTTTATTACTTTTAAAGCTTATAACTTAAAAACTAAAATAACTTCGAAAGCTTATATTTTTAAAACTTTTTATATAACTTATTAAGCTTTAATAATAAAGCCTGCAAAAAACTATAGTTTTATAACAGTTTATTATAATTTTTATATATTTTATATAAAAGTTTATTACAAATATAATGCGACTTTTTTTAATAATAACTAGCTTTATAAGTATATATGCAAAGCTTATGCTTAAACTTTATGCGCTAGAAATAACGCCTAGCACGGCATATAGGTCGCTAACCTTTTTAACCCGGCTATAAAGCCTTTTAGTACTACGCTGCCTTAGATTGTCCGGTCGACAGCTTTAGCAATAGGTTTTAAAACTAGGTTTGCTTTTTTAACGTTTAGTTATTTTAAATTCTATATTATTTTAAATTTAAATAACCCGGTTTATTAAAATAATGTTTATAATAATATTAGATATTTTAAAATATTTAAAAATAAAGTTTAAATATACTTTAATTATTTTTATATTCTTTAATAAAAACGGTTTATTTTAATAACTATAAAAAAGATCGGCTTAACGTTATACACTTTAAATAAATATTTTTTTATATTTATATACTTTTAAAATAAAAACTTAGTAAATAACCTTATTATAGCTTTTTTTATTTATAAAATAATAATTATTAATAACTTTTATGTAAAAGGTGGCGGTACGCCGGTACGTAGGTCAGTAGTCGCAGTAGCTTTGCAAAATAATGCTTAAATTCTAAAAAATAGTATTAAAAAGTTACTTTAATTTACTGTTTTAATTCCTATTATATATTAAGCTTTTATGCCTAGTCGGTTAATAATTAACAATTAGTTATAGCCCGTTTAACAACTCTGATTATACCTAAGTACTTTAATTAGTTGCCGACTACTCGGCGACCTACGCTTATATTTAAATACTCTAACTAATTGCCGACTATATAGCGACCTACACTTATACCTAGGTATTTTTATATATATATAAGTACTTTTTTATGCCCTTTTATATTATCTTTTCTTTTTATAATATTAGTTTTTAATATTTATAATAGCATTATTAGCTTTATTATCGCTTTAAAGTAAATTATTAAATATATTTTACTGTAAGCATTGGCTGTAATATTTACCGGCCTGTTGTTATAAATTTATAGTCGCATTAGTTTTTTTTAGTTATAATTATAAATAGGTCGTAGTAGTGCAGATAAATAGGTCGTAATATAAATAAATAAGCATTATAAGTTATCGCTAACTTATTTGCAATTATTGCCTATTTAACCGCCTTTTATATATTATAATATTATTAATAAAATTTTTTCTTTTTTATTTTTTTTTTTTTTTTTTTTTTTTTTTTTTTTTTTACGTTCCTACTACCTTTATTTAGTGCATTATTATTCGGCTTTTTTTCGTCGCCGTATTTTCGCTACGCCGTTTTTAATTATTTTATAATTTATATTTTTTTTTTTTTATTTATTATTAATTAATTTTTTTTTTTGTCCGATTGTTTGCCGATTATAGCATTTAAAGCTTTTTTTACGCCTATAAATCCTTTTATACTTTAACCGGTCGCTAAAATTTTAGCAAATTTTTTATTATTTATTATATTTTTTAGCCTTAGTTTTTTACTAGCGGCTATATTTTATTATCGCTCGCGTTTTTATATTAATTTAAATGCAGATAATAATGTTTTACTGTTTTAGCATTTTTATATAAGCAGCTATATAGCTAGCAAGTTAATAAAAATTATTTATTTTAAAGCTAAAATCTTAGCTAAACATAAGCGCATTAAAAAAGTTTTTAATTGCGCGCTAATTTATTTGCTTTTTTATTTTTTATTTATTAGCGGCTAAAAGCTAGTTTTTTGCTAATTGCACGCCAATATTTAATAGCATACTAAAAATATCTATATTAGTCCTATTTTTATCGATATTTTTGTGCTAGCTTTTTATTAATCGCACTCCGACGCCTTAAATGCCCGTCCAGATCTTATTTTTATTATTAATTTTATGTCGACTTTTTATTAACTATGCGCTGCCATTTTTTATTATAAAATTTATTTTTATGTCGATAATAATAAGTCGTTTTTTTATTATTTAAACGCCGACGCTTTTGTTTTTATTAAAAATATCGCTTTTAATTAAACGTTTGCTCGCCCTTTGGTTGCCGACTATTTTTTAATTAGTATTGCTAGCCTAGACGTGCCGGCTTTTAGTTTCGCTGTATAGTTAGAATATTTTATTTTTAACCCGGCGTTTTTGGCTACTTCTGGCTTTTTTTATATTTAAGTTGCACTTTAGTTATTGCCGCTAATTGTGTTTTTATTATTTTTAGCTAGCTAGTTTATAATTTCTACCGCTAGCTAATAATATATAATTCCTGCTTTTTCTCCGCCTGTGGTTCTAATAAACGTCGACCCTGTATAGCTTTTTATTTTATATAAAAAATTTATTAATTAGTATAAGTTTAATAAAAAGTATAGCTAATTAAACTTTAATCGGTCTATAAACGGCAAAAATGCTTTGCTTATAATATATACCACCAAACCTTATGCAGATTATATTATTAAAATATATATAAATTTTTACATTTATTATATAGTTTTTGCTGGCTTGCCGCCCGGTACTAATTATATTTTATGCACGTATAATCGCTAAGCGTATATTGCTATAAATTTTTTAATTTTTTTTTAATTATTTTTTTATTTATTTTTTTTAAATTTTTCGGGTTTTTTATAGTGCAGCTTAGCAAATTATTAATTTTGCTGTTATATTAAGTTGTTATAGCGACCGTATTTTTAATTAATATATTTTTTAAAATTTTAATTATTTTATTAATTATTATATATTGGCGTTTGGTTGCCGCTTTAAAAGCTTAAAAAAGGCGGGTTTAGCTTTATAAAAAGCTATTTAAAAAAAAAACTATGCTGTATTAGCTGTTTTTAACACCGAGCATTTTGCGGTAATATAGTTAAAAATGACTGCTATTTGTCGAATATTTACTTTATAGTTCGAAATTTTTATTATAAATTATTGCCTGCTAATTTTTAATTAGTCGTTGTTTAACCGCTAATAGTTTTAAACTGCTAATATTTTTTTTAGCTTTAAAAATATATATTGCAGCTTAGTTAATGCTTAGCTAAAATATAATTAAAACTTGTTTATTTATTTTTAATTTAATTACTGCTTATATTATTTTTAAAATCGTTTTTTTTTAACGCTTTAAATATTAACTGGCCGGCAAAGTGTCGCCGTATTAATATTGCTAAATTTTTAAGCCATACTTTTAATTTTTAAAATAACAGTTAAAAAAATGCTAAAATTATTGCGTTTTTTATTAATGCTTTAGCAGATTTTTATGCTTGTATTTTTTAAAAATCTATAAAGCATACTTGTCTAGGTTTTTTATTTTAAATAAAAAGTCTTTATATAGTCGGCTTTTATTCGGCAAAAGCTTTATTATAGTTATATTGCCGTCGTTATATAAATAGCGATTATTACTAATTTATTGCTAATTAGCATTAAAGTTTAGGTTTTTGTTATAAAATTAGTTAATATTTCTAAGCTATATACTTTATAAGTAATAATTTTATGCCGACCTGGCTGCTATGCTGGTTTTATATATTTTTAGTTTTTATTAGCTATATACAATATATTTTTTGCGATTAGTCGCTGGCTATAATGCCGTTAATATTTAATTTTATTTTATAACATTTTTTATTTATTATTTAATTATTTTATTTTAATTATAGTTAAGGCAGATTATTTTATTTAGTATATATTTTTTTTGCCTTTTGTTTATATTTTATTAAAAAACCTTTTATATTAATAAAATGTTTTAATAGCTTTTATATATTATATTTTATAGGCTAACTTTTTTATTTAATTAAATATTCTATTTTACTCTAGTTATTTTAATAATAAACGATATTTTTTATTATTTATTTTTTTTGTTTGTTTTTTAATTCTAAAAGCGTTAATAGGTCGTCGCCTGTTTAACCCTCCGTTTATAGTTTTAATAATAAAATAGAAAATATATTATAAATTTTTAAATATTTTTTCGGTAGTTTTATTTAGTATACCTAAAATCTAACCTTATTTTCGACTTTTACTTTAATATAAATAAGTGCTAGTTTTTTTTTATGCTTAAACCGGAAGTGTGCTATAAAAAAGCTAACGGTTTGTTTTAGTTAAAACTCTATCGGCATTTATTGCTTATTATAGTTTTTTTCTATAGTTTGGACTATATTTGCCTAATATTTATTAAACGCTTTTTATACGGCTATAGTGCGTTAAAGCCTTTTTTTTACGCTTTATACTTTTAATTATAAACATTTAAATATAAATTTAATAATTTTTAAATAATATTTATATAATGCTTTAAACGGCGAACACCCGATAGTAGCATAAATACTATTATTATACGCAAATTTTGCTTTAAATAAAACTTGAGCTTAAATATTAAATTTGCTTACAGTATATATTTGCAAATATTTTTTTAATATTTAGTAAACTTATTTTATTTGCCTGTCCGTTTAGAGATGCCATATAGTAAATAGTCGCCGTCGGATTTTCTGCTTATTATAAAATTCTTTTTAAAACTAGCTTATAATAAGTTTATTTTTATTATTTATAATACTTTTTAAAAACCTAAAACGGTATTTTATTTGCTTATATAATATTTAAGCAAATTTTATTATATTTAGCATTTTAATAATAAATATAAATAATATAATTTTTATAAATCGGTCGACGATTATTAAAATAGCATTATAAGCTATGCCGTCTGTTTTAATATATATAAACAACCTAATAATAAAATTAAAACTAATTTTTTAAAACGGTTAGTCTAATAAAGGTAGCGATTATAGTTCTTTATATAGCTTATATTTTAGCCTCTGTGTGCTATTATATGCCTAGCATTTAGCAATATAATTTTAAACGTTTTACTTTAATCTTTTTTAATAAAACTTTTATTAAAACAATTTAATAGTTTTATTTTTTTTAATATAACCGGCTTTTAGGTCATTATAATATTAATAAATTAGCTATTAGCGTAATGCCTTTTAGTTAGGTATTACTAGGCGGTTTTTAAACAAAAAAGCGTTTTTTTAATCGATATAATATTTCCTTTTTATATTAGTGCGACAGCGAACGATTTTTATAAACATTACGATATTAAGGTTTTTAGCTTATAATTTTTTAACTATATTATAAAACTTTTAAAATGCTTTTAATTAAAATATTATTTCGTTTTTAGCTAGCTTTTTAGCTATAAAACGTAAAACATATTAATTATAAATAATAACCTTAGCGTTATTTTTTTTTAACGTAATTATAATATAATCGGCGTTTAATCGTTATAACCGGGTTACCGCCGATATATAAGCCGTTATAGCTATGCATATCTAGTAAGCAGGGCATTAATATCTATACTTTTTATTTATAACACTTTTAAAGCCGCTTATAACTATGCAGCAAAGGTATAAGCTTTTATAAACTTTTAAATTAGCTATTTAAGCTATTAATATAAAAAACTCTAGCTTAAGCTATTTTTAAAGCGTTTTTTAAAAAATAAAAAATGTTTAATTTAATACTTTTTATACTTTTTTTTTTTTATATAGGCCTGCTAAAACCTGTTATACTTTAATAAATAGCTTTTTAATTAATTATAATTTTTTTTATAATATAGGTATTATATCGCCATATTAGATCTTGCCCACTATATAGTCGGGACGTTTAGACATACTATTTATAAAGTTTATAGTACTTAAGCAATACTTTATTTTAAAATCGAACTAAACTAACCGGTATATTTACTATGCTAATCTTTTTTAAAAATCTCTCGCCGGCGAGTCGATCACGCTTTATAGTGCTATATGGTCTGTTTACACTATAAAAATATAAATAGTGCCTTTAAAATATTGCTTTTAGTATTTATAGCTTTTTATAATAGCTAAAAGTTTTTATTACCCGGTAGCCCATCAGGTCTCAGTATCCGTAAGCTTTTATAACCAATATATAACCAAGCGCTATTTATTTTTATATAATTAAAATAAAATGCTTAAAACAGCTTTAATTAATATATCCGTTTTTACTCGCATTTTTAGCTAATTATTTTAATGCTAAAAAATTATCGCAGATATAAACACGTTTTTAATTTTATTAAACGCTTGCTTTGCGGCCTTTAGCTATTCGAACTCGACTTAATTAGCGTCCGTTTTTTTTTTTTTTAATAAAGCGGTAATTAATGCTATAATATGCGAATACTTTGCAATAAATTTTTAATAAAAATTCGCAAATCTAAAAAATACCTAAATATTATAAATTAATTATAAAGATTTTTACTTTTAGATTGCTGCTATGCGCCGGCTATTTATTTTAATACCTTTAATATTAATAATAAATCTTAAAAAATTTATTTTTATTTTAAAAAACTCACATTTAAATAGCTTTATAAAAAGTTAGTATTATTTTAATTTTTTATAAACTAATCGGAGGTATATTTTATATTTTTTTTTAATATTTAAAAAAATTACAATATTATTTAAATATATTATATAAATATAATTTACTAGGCCGGCTAATGCTTTATATATATATGCCTAAAATATTACTAAAGCGTTAGTTAACCTAAATAATATAACTATATATTTAAAATAACTATATTATATTTAAAAAGCGGTTTTTTATTTATTGTCTGGCTTAATATAAATGCAATAATAAGCATTTTTTAAATTTAGCTTAAAAAAAATTTTTGCAAACCTTAGTTAGTTTATAATTTTTAAAATTAATAAAAAAAAATATTTATTTTTTACTGTTATTTTATTTAAGCTTTTATAGTTTATATAAAGCTATATTATTTTATTTTTTTTAAGTACAAATAATATTAATGCGCTTATATTTGCTTTAAAATACCGAATTCGCTTTAAGCATTAGTTTTTTTTTTAAATACTTTTTAAGCACTTTTTATTAAATCTTTGTTATAAAATAAATTGGCCTAAACAGCACCTTAGCCTTTTTAACCAAATTAATAGCATGCTCGGCCTTTTTTAGCGCAGACAGTTTTTTTACACTTTATTCGGAATAAACTTATTAAAACTTCTATAGATATTTAAACAAATTTATAATTTAATCTTTGCTAATCTCTAGGTTATTATTAATACTTTTAAAAAATAGCTCTTTTTTTAGCTTAATATCTATAAGGTTAATAATAAATGCTTATTTTTTTTTAAATATATTATAAGCAAATTTTTTAAAATCGATTTTTTTAAACTTTTTAAAATATTATTTATTTAAAATAATATTTAAAATAATTTTTATTTATTTTATTTTAAATCGGAATAATAAAAACTTAAATGCCGACTAATCGCGCTTAATTATAAAAAAAATCTATATAATAGTTTTATAAACTTTTTTAATATTAATTATTTCTAATATTATTTTATATATTTTTAGGCATTTAATTCGATTTTTGCTAGGCTTTAGTAGGCATAGGATTAAAATGTCGATTAATTAGAGTTTTTTTTATATAAAATTTTTATAAACAGTGTTTATTTATGCCCCAGTATCTATATTTGCTACGACGTTTTTTAGGTTACAGTCGCTATTTAATAAAAAAACCGCTAAAGCGTAAAATAGTTTATTTATATTATACGCCTAAAATTTTTTAGCTAAAATAAATTAAATATATGCTACTTTAGCTCGTTTTTTAGCTTTTTTTTAACGTCCGATTACTTAGCGTTAATATTCTATATATATTTAAAATACACTAAAACTAAAAGCTGCGTTTTGGTTACTTGCTAACCTTCCGCCTAAGTATTATCTCGCTGTTTTTACCTGTAGTTTCGGGCGATATGCCTAATTTTTTTATAATAATAACACGTAAATAGTTATTTTTATAAACTTTATACTAACTTATTTTAATTAAAATTTTATTAGCAGTTTTTTTGCTTTTATAACCTGCCGCGTTTATCGATTTAAAGGTTATTTATAAAAGCTTTTTATTTTGGCTGCTTATCTAAATATAGCTTTTTTATAAATTTATTTTTATTTTATATACTTTACTACTTTTCGGCTTTATAAAATAAAGTGACTATATTTTAAATAGCGACTTTATATTAAAATAGCATTTTTTTTAAACTTAATTATAGCTTATACTAATAATTAAACGTAAGCTTAAAATTATTTTTAAATTAACATTTTTTTTTTAGCTTATATATTATTATTTACTATTTAAAAAAAAAGTCTTAAAATAATTTATTTTTTTTTTATTACATTTTTATTAGCTAAGTTTAAAAAATATGCTTAAATAGTTTTAAATCGATATTTTTTTATCGAATAAACTTTTAAAAATTTTTTAATTTAGCTTTTTGTTTAAGTTTATTATATGTTAACATTTTATAATATAATCTTTAGTTAGTCTAAATATTAAAAACAACTTAGCTAAGCGTTTATAATATTTAAATCGCGTTATTATATTTTAGCTTTTAGCTATTATTTTTTTTAATTACAGTAATTTAATCTTTAATTTTAACAGCTATTGCCTTTATTATAAACTGCTTACAGTTATAGCTAAGCTTTTTTATATTATTTTCGGTCGTTAAACGACCAGCTAAAATATTTAATAAATTTACTAATTATTAATTTAGTTAAATATTTTAAACTATTAGCTATTATGCCTATATTAGCATTTTATTAACTGGCGGCCTTAAATTATCTAAAGGTTATAGGCTAGTCTGCCTTCGATTTAATAGGTTATTTATTAGACCGTTCGTTAAAAAATCTTTAGGTTTTAATTATAGTATGCCGCTGCTTAATAACCTTTTATTAAGTTTACCGCGGTTATTTAATAATCGCATATTATTACGTGTTGCCTTTATTAATAATCGTTTAAACATTGCGTTGCGAATTTCTAATATAAAAATTAAAAAATATAAAAAATGGCGGTACGCCGGTATATAGGTTAGTAATTACAGTAGCTTTATAAAATAATGCCTAAATTCTAAAAAATAATATTAAAAAGTTATTTTAATTTACTGTTTTAATTTTTATTATATAACAGGCTTTTATGCCTAGTCGGTTAATAGTCGGCAATTAGTCGTAGCTTATTTAGCAACTCTAATTATATTTAAATATTCTAACTAATCGCCGACCACTCGGCGACCTACGCTTATACTTAAATACTCTAACTAATTGCCGACCATACGGCGACCTACACTTATACCTGGGTACTCTCGTGTATATATAGGTACTTTTCTATGCCCTTTTATATTTTATGCCTATATACTTATTAGCACTAATATATTTAAATTTAAAAAGTTTAATATTTTAATATTTAAAAGTTAAGCTATTATTTGGTTTTATAAAGTTATTATATTTATAAACACTTTTTTATAAAGCAAAGCTTAAAAAATAAAAGTTAAAATAAATATAATTAAGGTTATTTAATTTAATAGCTATTCGGCTGTTTTAATATACTACGCTGTTTATAATAACGGATAAAACCTACTTTTTAAGCTAGGCGACCTTTAGGTCGGTGCTTTTATAGCGTTTATTAATGCTGCAATAAAAAAAGTTTTTATTTATAACAATATAAACAAACTAATTAAAATATTTATAAATAAAGTTATTAATTATTTAATAATTTTCGACCTTAAATGTACTGTTTATTAAATTAAGCTAAATAATACTGCAGCAGCAGCGAAGTTAACGTTATAGCGGCCTGTCCGTTTATAAAAAAACCTTATTCGCTTTAATATTATGTTTATTTATAATGCCAAATATACAGTCTAATATTTATGCACTAAGGTTTATATTTATAACGACCTTAATAACTTTTAGCTTTTAGTTTAAATATCGTTTTTTTTTAATAAGTTCGAAATAGTTTTTTAAAATATTAGGTTTGTAAATATATTTGAAAATAAATAAATAAAAGTCTATTTTAAGCTAAATTAAAAAAACAATATATTTAAGCACTGCTAAGTTTATTTTTTAAATAAAAACGGCTAAAAAGTCGTAAATACTATTTTATAAAAAATAAAAGCTAAAGATTAAATTTATAAAACTAAAAAATAGGTCCTTTTTTTTTTCTGTTTTTATTGTTTAAAAAAATATTATAGACCGAGCTTTTAAGCTTTTAGTCCTTTAGCCACCTATTTAAAAGGCTGTGCTTAGCAAAGCTACCTTTTTAACTTAGGTCGACACACCTTTAAAAAAATATATAAATAAAATAGTGGTAGATATTCGGCCGTTTAATAAAATCGTTTTTAATAATGCCTACTTTATTTATACTTAAAAAAAAATTATAAACTATATAGCTAAAAAAAAATATTAGTTTGTTTTTAATATTATTACGTTTTATTATTAATAGTATGTTTATTTTATATTATAATAAGCTTTTATTATTATTATATATTAAAGTTAATATACGTTTAATTGTGCTATTATAAGTTATAAAAATAATAACGTATATATGTAGCACTAAATAAACTATCTGCTTTAAAACACTGTTGCCCGGTTATATTATAATAATATTATTATATTTTTATATATTTTAAACGATTATATTGCTAATTTGCGCTAAACTTTTATAATATTTTATAATAAAAATATTAGCATTAAAGCTTTAAAAATATATATTAGCTTTTTTAGCGCGGTAATACTAGGTCGCTTAGTCGATTTTTTTAAAATAACTACTATAAAAAAACGACTTAAAGCGGTTTGTCGTTTAAAATTTTTTTATATGTTATGCGACCTAGAAATTTTTATCGGCTTTACTATATAGCTTTATAACGCCTGCCTATTATACGGTATTTTAATATAACCGTTTTAAAAATATAAAACCGAGCTTTTATAACGTGTAAAAAGTAATTAATTTAAGCATATGCGTTGTATATAAATTATTATAATAATTTTTGCTTTTTTTATAATTAAAAAATAGGCATTATTTAATATTATTAAAACAGCTTTATTAAAAAATATTCGCTTAGCTTTTTATTTTTTAGCTAAATAGCTTTTTGTAAATTTTAATGTTTTTATTAATAAAATTAGTATTAAAATTTATTATATTAAAAATAAAGCTATTTTTAAAATAATAAAAAATAAAGTTATTATTAACTACTTTATAAAATAAGCAGTGTAAATAATTGCGTTTTTTTTTCGCCTGCTTATAAACTCCGAACTTAGGTACTAGCTAACAGAAATAAAGCTTTATAGCTTTATTTAGCTTTTTAAAAAGTGCCGACATTAGCTTAATATAATTAAAGTTTTTTTTTTTATTATTTTTATCGATTATAAAAATATTTTTAGTTTTTACGCTAAAATAATTAATATAATTAATTTAACTGTAGTAAATAATATAAATAAATAAATTATATAAATAATAAAATATATTAGCTAATTTGAAATATAGGTGTTATATAAACTAAAAAAATTTTGTATTATATTTAACGCTTTTAGCTATCTGTTTTGTAGAAAAGCTCGACATAGTGTAGACTTTAAGCTAGAGGACCTTAGTAGTTTTAATAAGCTGCTTAACGATCGAAATAAACATTAGGCTTTATATTAGGTTTTAAAAGTTTTTTATAGGTGTAATATAAACTTATTATTTTTAATAAAGCTAGCTTTTAATTTATAGATTTATAATTTTAACGTTTTTTTTAAAAAGGCTAAAGCTAATATAATTTTTTTTATTTAAATAAACTTTTAATTTTAACAGTAATTATAATAAAAATATTTTAAAAATTTATATTTTAAAACTATGTTTAATATTTTAAAAAAAAAGTTTATTTTGCTTTAAAAAAACTGTGCTATACTTTTATTTTATATTAAAAAAAGTTTTTTTTAGCACATTTTCGAGATTATAACGGACCGACTCTGTATACTTTAAAATTATTTTTTTAACTTTTAAAAGCTTATATATAAATTAAATTATATTAGCTTTAGTAAACTTATTTATTTATTATAGCTATTTTATATTTATAAAAAATTTAAACGTTTAAAAAAATTTATAAATATATGCTTAAAGTGTGTAATGTTTTAATTTTGCAGATATAAATTATATAAAAGCTTATAATTTATTTTTTTTTTATTTTGCTTGTACTATAAAATTATTATAAATTTTATTATAGCTTTATTAGTTTTTTAAAAAAACTTTAATTTAGCAATAATAATAGTTTATAAATTAATTAAAAAAGCATAATTTATTTTAAGTTATAAAAATTAAATTATAAAATAATAAAATAAAGCCTTTATTAGCAGGCTATTTATTGCTGCTTAAGGCATTTTATGCGAAATTATTTTTAATAAGGACCTTAAATTTTTATTAGGTTTATAGTTGGTAATGTGGCGCCGTTTTAAAATAAAACTGTTTTATATAGCTGCATACTATTTTTAAACTAATAGTTAATTCGAAATTATTATATAAATAGCCTAATTTATATTGTAATATTATATTTATTTTATAAAAGCTTTAAAAAATTAGCTAAAAGCTTTTTTATAGTTACAGTTCGAATATAATAATATAAAGTATGCTATTATAAATTAATTTTTTAATAAGCTTGCTAAAAGCTTTATTTTTGTAAGCATTATTAATATATTTATTTTTTTTTAAAATTAAAATAAAGCTTATAGGCTTGCTTTATTGCCGGTATTATATATTTAAACCGCAAATGTTATAGCTTTTGCTTTTATAACTATAAAAAAATATTATAATATTTAATATTAGCTAAAATTTTTTATTATTAGTAATAAAATTTAGCTTAGGCTTTATAAAAGTTATAATATTTTAGCTATGGCAGCTTTTAGCTAAAAAATAGCTTAGCGATACGCTAGTTTTTTTTAAATCGTAAAAAAAGTCGGCATGTTGGCATATAAGTTAAACTTGTCCTAATATAATGCTAAAATTAATAATATTATTTTTATTAATTATTTAAAGCCTGCGATTTTTAATATATATAATAAAGCTTTTTTTTTTATAAGCTTTATTTGTGTTTTAAATTATCTTTAAAAAAAATTATTATAATTTATATTAATAGGTTTTAAATTTAATATTTTATTAAATATAATAAATTTAAATATAAGTTTGATAAATAGTTTACTAAAGCTTAACTAAGTTTAAACTTTTATTTAATTAATTAATTTATATTTAAATAAAATATAAAATAATTTTTATTTAAATTTTTAATATAAAAAAGTTTAGATTAACTAATAATTTTAATAATATTTATAGTCTAAAGTGTAACTTTTTATTATAAACAATTAAATGTTATATTTTATAATAGTGTAAAAATAAACTTTGTCTAACTTTTAATAAATTTAGCTGCAAAGATGCAGCATTTTTTTTTTTTATTAAGGGCAAGTTATTACACCTACTACAGGTGCAGACCTATATATATATATATAGTATACGGCACACCGTATTACAGTACAGACCCTCCTAGACTTTTACATTAACAACTACACATAATACAGAGGATTCCACTGCCACCATCACACTAAGGAAGTCGATTAAAGCGTAAATAAGGTTAAGTCGCAAAGTCGTGGTAGTGTAAGTAGAGCGAATACCTACATCCAACTTAGGCATGTCTATATAAATATATTCTCCTACGACGAGTGGTTGTCCGAGTTAACAGCAGTTCCTGCCCCTGACGCGAAACGATAAATCATCGGGCACTGGCCAATCTGTGACCGTGAACCTGGGATTCTGGTTGGAGCACTCTGATACTACTGCACACTGGAGGAGACGTTGAGAGAGATACAGGATTTGGCTGACAAAACCTAACCGCCTTCCAGGAATTAAGCTTCCCTGGGGCCGGCCGTGAGTATGGTTACATGACTGGTTTACCAAACTAACGACATATACGATTTAGTTTCATCCGAAAGGGGTGCTCGTGAGCGATCAACCCCCAGATCACCAGTGGCTGGATTCGTTCCGTATAACCCTGTTCCCACTTCCACTTGCAAGTGTAGTGATTTTCCACGCATGGCATACCCACCTCAAGCATGATTTTCTTCGACAGAGAGGTCACCAAATAGGTCAGCTCTCGCCCACTGACTTAGGATGAGGTTGTTCCCAGGTATCTCTTTAAGCACCGATTCGGCTGCAGTACATCTAATAGGGCAACATATTTATCTGCATACCTAATTAAATGGTAGTTGAATTCCCGGATAATGAATTTATTAGTGTATACTATGTGGGTATAGTTAACCCGAGGTGCTAAACGAGTGTGATAAACTCGGCAAGATTTCTGTGTCCGTATCCGTATCTGACCGATCACGATTATTACTGTCCCAATCGTAGTTAGAAAACTCCCTCTGTCGGCCAGCATTGCGCCGTTTCCACCTCTCCTCATATGCATCGTCCTCGTCGTTCGGCTCTCCGTCTTGATGACTTAGACCGCCCCGCCGTTTCTTTGACCCGGAAGTACTCTCACCCCTAGTGACTTCGAACTTTTTATATTGCTGAGAACTCAACTATATATTTCAAGGATGAGCCTTGTTCTTTTCCATAATCACAAGGTGTCGGGAGACAGTGGATTCGAGGAGGAACGTCCGCAAATACGAGAACAGAGCCCAAGCGAAACGCGTGAATAGAAATTCAGGGCTAACCGCGTTGATATACTTAGTGTGGATCGACACATTATGGTACAAGTTGGCTAAATCGCAGGCTTCTGGGGTAGTACTAAGAATATGAGCCGCAAATGCATACGGTTAAGGCTCGGCTGTCGGTTTTGGCGATGGGAGATCCGGACTGCGGGAGGCGGTCGGAGGCCCGGCTATTAATGGTGATAATGGAAAGCCTGAACCTAAGGGACTGGCCGACGACGGCTTCGGTATGATGACAAACAATCGGCGGTCAAAAGCCACATGAATATTAGCCATCAGCGATAGCACGTTAGCTTTATTAATTGTGATACCGGTCGAAATTCTGTAATATCGGCCCATCTCATTCTGATTAAACTAGGCTTGCTGCGCCGGTGGGATTATATGGCACTTTTCAAGTCCAATGCGGAGGTTCGTCAAGAAGCAGGAATCTGCTACTTCATGCACCTTGGTTAAGGCGGGCTGGGGAGGAGGGTTATGTGGTCGCCGCCACTCATCTGGTAATTTGTCATGGGGAAATTGCCAATCCCGAAAGGAGGGCACTATCGGATATTTATGATATTCGTCGTCTTTCAGCGTGGAAATAGGCGTAAGCGAAGGCGAGCATGTGGCAGAGTCATCAGCGTCACTACCTGCCTCTCTAGACTCCGTGCCCTCCCCATTGTTTGGTATGTCTGGAGGCGGTTCCCTGCCGGTTAGTTGCAGCCAGTAGTCGCCGGGCTCAAGTAGGTTGTCGCGGGGTGTTCTAACGCGGTTTTTGCCATATGGATCATAGCTGAAGTAGACATCGTCGAAAGCGTTTGTTGGCAATAATACCGCATGCGACTATAGCAGTGCCATGATGAAGCCCCCAGGTCCGGACCTGGCTCGATGGTTCGACGCTATAGTCGATAGCGGGCAGTTCTAAAAGGATGCTTTCGCCTCTGTATTCTCTATACCCGGGGTGTCGTATAAGAATTCGGGGCGTCGTAGAGTCATAGGCCTGCGATAGAAGCGGTGGAAAACCCAGAGAAACGCCGCATGCCATTAGAAAATTGGTATAGATAAATAAATTTTATATTATAGGATTAAGTGAGGTTATACGCGCGTAGTGTATTGTCGAATTAACGGAGCAACTACACCTCTGTAAGTACCTAAAGTCTGACGTTTTTTTAGCTACCGCCTCGACTGGTAGGTATGTCCAGCGCGTATTTGAAGTTTACTTATTTAAGTTAGCGTACCCTACTAATATTAATGTTTATTAGTGGTACCTACCCATGTACGTTCTCTCGCCCGTCACCCAATCATGTCCCTCCGGATTACCGAGGGAGTATTTTAACTTATCCTAGTCGCATCGTAGTGTCGCATCTGCCATACGTCAAGGCTTACGTTCGCACGCACGCTCATACCTTCGACCACCGCAAAGTGCATTTTAAGTATCCACCTGGCATGCGTAAGGGTACTTTAGCTACCAAGCACTTCGTACATGAGGTACGGTAGGGTATGGGTATGGGTACGGGGCAATAGGCGATGGGCAATAGGCAATGGGGCAGCAATGATGAGGAAGAAGATTGCGAAGCCCCGTCCGTCGTCGGTTGATGCTAATCGCATTTTCTTGCCGCGTCGACAAAGGACGTGCGTAACGCTGCCTTTTCTGCTCCTTTTTTTTCTCTCCTCTTTTTTTCTTTTTCCTTCTCTCGAGCTCTAGATGCAAGTAGCAGCCTTCGGTTACCTTACTTCCCTTACCTAACTAACGCAGGCTCTATCTTGCGCGTTGTTACGTCGCACAAGCAGCGAGAATACTTACACTACATCCTTACGCATACGCAGATAGGGGGTCTGTCTCTCTTCCATGCATGTCATCCACCGCCAGGGTGCCGACTATGCATCTATTCCTGTCCATCCATCCATTGCGCCATCTATCTTCGTCGTCGGTGTAGAAAGGAGACCCTGCCGTCGTACAACCATCTGATTTGCTCGCAGAACCCCTTTGTTGTTGTCATCATCACTTACCTGAGAGGACAGCCGACGACGCATTGCGCGCCGGCCCACGCCAACGTGCGTGTCTATGCGACGTACATGATGCTATAGTTGCTTGCACATCATGCATACAGTACCTAGGTATCGCATTGTCCATCTAAAGGTGTAGGGAAGCATATATATAAATAGTCCAGGCCCATGTGCTCTTGTTCTATTCTTAGCAGGGTACTTGATTCCATCTTCACTGACACTTGACCCTTGACACTTGACACTTGATATTTGACACTTGACACTTGACATTTGACGTTTGACGTTTGAGTTTGGCCTTGTACGCTTGACATTGTAAAGGTAGAATCGCCTACCTCAGCCAAGCAACCAACAGTACATCGAGTGCCTCCTCGGTACTTGCACCTACCAACTTCCCTAGTCCTACCTCAAGTACGATCATTTCATGCTCCGATCAGCCCTGAGCTTCTGTACCGCCGGAACCATGTCGTTCGCCGATCAATCGACTCCGAAGACGACTGCGAGCCGCAACATGTCGGACAAGCCTCATGCGGCACCACCCTCGCCGTCCAACCCCACCAAGAAGCCGGTAGCCAAGCCCATAACCGCCTCCAAGCGCCGCGTGGCCGAGATCAACTACCCCGACCCGCTGCCCGGCGGCTTTCAGCCGGGCAAGAAATCCCGTGAGCAATCCCGTCCCCAGTCGGCAGTCCGGGAGAGCGTATGCGTTTGCTAACTAGAGATGTTGAAGTGCTCTTCTGAAGCCATGCTGCTTGTACACTCGGTTACCTGCCTACCTACTTAACCTAGTACTGGTACCCCTTATCATTACGGGTGCAACACCACCAACACCACCACGCAAGGGTGTTTGGTGTTTGATTCGGCCGGGCAAGCAGCGGATCACCTCGTCCGCTCTCCCCGTTCCCCAGCCGCGCCTTGAGAGGGACACGCATTTTTATATTTTAAGTTCTCCTTTGTCTCCCGTCGGCTCTACTCTGCTGTTCCAACTGAGCCCAATCTCACCGAGCCGGAGGTTTGTGTGTTTTTGCGATATCGTTAGGGGGTAGTGAGCCGGCCGTATGGATACCCAGACTCGCACAAGCCACTCAGCCATGTATTGTTTTCATACCGCCTTGCAATCTCGGTGGATGGTCCTTTCGATAGGACAGCCCCTTGAATTAATAAACATAGAATTAGAAGCTTGGTTATAGGGGCGGCGTTTAGGAAACGGAAAATCTAGATATATGAACGCTTCGAGCATCTAAGATTATACAACCATGCCGCACTTCCTAAATCGCCTGCTTCTCTGATTTATATGAGTCGCATAATCAGCGTTATACAAATGAGAACTACGCGTACTACGTCATGTCTTGCTAGATGGAGAAGCAGACGGGCATCTATCTCGCGTACCCGGTCGCGTGGGACTTGTCGCGCACGGGGGAGGAGAGCTTGAGGCTGGAAGACGACGAGCTGGGCGCGCCCACGGTCCAGGAACTGGCGGACTCGGACCTCCAGGACGAGCCGAACGCCGATAGTCGGGTTCTCAGCCAGCTCATTGACGCCGTGTCGTATTCCGAGTGGTATAAGCCTGTCTTGGACGCCATGTACTCCGAAGTGGTTGACCCGCCCGTTGTCGCCCAACCCCCGCCCGAGACTCAACCGGCGCCGCGAGACGCGCGTCCGGACGCCGATGGCGTGCTACACGTCAGATAGCGCGGCGTTGCTCGAGGACTGCGGCACAGAGCTCGGATTCTACGGCGATCGCACGGGTGCGGTTGCCCACGGCAAGAAAAACCAAGGACTGTCGGCTAGCGGTATGTGGACTCAACTCGTCTCGTTTCGTACTCGTCAACATGGACTAATCATGAAAAAGAAAAATGAAAATGAAATAACCAGAACGCTTCGACGTGCGCGACTAACCTCCAATACCGCGAAGACTGGACCAGCGCATGCACCGCGACGCTCGGGGGCGTCCTGGACCACGCCACCAGCATCTTGCGCAAATGCACGGACGGGCGGCTGGGCGGGGCCGGGCAGTGCGGCGGCATCGTGTCATTTGTCGTCCCGGACTGTCCCGCTGATGTCTCCATTATACGCGGGGCTGCTTACTTAGTAGCCTGTAAGCGCGATACAATACTCCGCAAAGCTTTAAGCGTGAACTATTTTCCCCTAAACTTTTACAGTTAATAATAATTAGTAAAAAAGCAGTTATTATTGTTCAGCTATTACATTTTTCTCTCTCTAAGTTTTCCGAAATTACATTATAAGAGGCCGACTTAAAGCTAGCTATTTGATCTCCTTGCGATATCCCATTCGGTAACAGCCTCGTCTGCAACAGTTTCCAAGCCGCGTTTCTGCCCATCCTGCAACTCATCTCCATCATACTGATGAGGCCGCTGTTTGAATTGAGCAAGCCGGGCTCCGGCTCGGTTTGATAGGCCGCGGGATCGAATTGATTGCTGCCATCAACTGCAAGGGTGTGGTTCCAGGACTGCGTGTGAGACCATATGATGTGGTTCCATTCTGGATCATTGATGCCCTCGGCCAGGAAGCGGAGTTTCGCCTCGGAGAGCGGAGTTCGCGAATCGACGCGGTGGACGTGGACAAACTGGTCGCATTCATCGTCCCACTCGCAGCCGCGGTGGTCAATATAGAATTCCGGAAACGTGGTCAGGCGCATGATGCGTATCTCGCGGTCAATATACGATGAGTTCTCCGTGGCGAGGAGCGTTGAGGGATTCCAGCCTAGCTCCAATCCAATGATCCTGGCATCGAGCGCGAGGTCAGTCGAGAAGTGCGTTATATGATGTTGTATGTTTTTTAATGGCGGGTTGGAGCCCCCCGGCCGGAGGCGAGCCATGGAGTCCCCCGTGAAGACAACAACATCATGCTCTCGGCGAGTTTGTTTCGTAGATTCCGGAGATGCTACTGTTAGAGAAAACCGCCGTTGGCTGCCATTCTCGACCTTTGTAACTTGTGAATCTACGTGTAGCGTAGCGCTAGACTCGCGAAGCATCCGAGTGATAAGTTCCCCGTTTCCGGACTGAATGGCAACTGGCGGGGGGCGAGTGGAGCCCATAGAGGCAACGATGTGCAAGCCAGTCGCCTCCTTGATGTTGAGCCCGAACAGGGCTTCGACACATGGTTCCACAACGCTCGTCTGGGATGAGCGGGGCACTGAGAGTGCTCGTAGAAACTCCTCAGCTGAGGTTCGGGTTGTGCTTCCCAGTCCGACCTTGTCTAACTCGTCTTGTAGACTGTCAAAGGAGCCATTTCTGCCGAGAGATTGGAGCTTGTCCTGCATGATGGCCATATCGGAACGGAATTCGCCCAATTCCCACTCGCTCTTGACCTCTGATGGGTTTCCACGGATGAATAGCTTCACTGTTTTCCAGAATATGCCCCAAACTGAAGGCCAGAAGCGAGGCGTGGCCGCCCTCGATACGTCATGGAAGCAAAAGCGGTCCGCCAGAAGGTGATGGCCGTTCCATATCACAGCGCCCTCGCCCTGATGGGCCACTTTTCGGTCCAAGCGCAGAGACTGCGCAGTATCGGTAAGGCACCAGTCATCCTCAAAGAAATAGGAAGCTCCGGCCTCGAGAACACGGTCAGATTCAGGGGGGGAGATATTCTTGACCTGTCCCCCGACGACAGGCGACGTCTCGTAGACGGTGATGTACAGCTTCGGCGTCTGCTCGGTGCCAGAAGCGGAGAGACGACGGAGATGATAGGCGGCGGAAGCGCCTGCGATGCCGGCGCCGATGATGGCGATGTGGAAGTCGGCGGGGTCGTCGGGCTGTTCAGCTGCTGCTGCGGCGAAGGCTAGTAGATGGATTGTCATAGACAACCGACGAAAAATTCGATGGAAATGCATGATTCGACGAAGTTATCCCTCTTCTGGCGATTGACTAAGATGGTTGCCAAGTTCGGTGCTTAACCTAGGGAAGTTAGCCTAAGATGCGGCTGCAGGCTTGCAGCTACTAGTAGCTATTAAGGCACCTAAAGTACTTACTACTTAAGTCCGTTCCTGGTTACATCAGGATGTACCTTCCTTAAAGTACGTATCCAGTGTACTTGTTCCCACCCCTATCCCTGGTATCAACGTTACTTATTTGTTTGCAGGCTCTATTTTCTGCCCAAACCATTAATATAGCTGCAGCACTCTACCCCGGGTGTAAATAGTTAGTCCATTGAATTTATTGGTTCATAGAGCACTTAGGTAGCAAGTTACTGGTGCCGAAACGCAATTCAAAGGGATAAATACATCAGATGTGGTACTTCGTAGATAGGTACTTCGTAGGTCAACTGCTTATCATTCGAGCTGTTTGGGAATCGGGACGGGGCGATGCAAACTCCGAGACGCTAGTCGTGATTGGCCCAATTCTCCCGATTGAGGAATAATTGCTAGGCCAATTACTTCATATCCAATCACAGACCAGCTGTGTACTTCCTACATACCTACACTACATGTATAAAGTAAAGTGTACCTATTCAGGCCCACTAAGTATCCCCGTACTTCGTACAGATCTTTAACGCCTCGTCATCCCCCCTGGTACCTGTCTTCGGGGTCATCGGGTTAACGCCGCGTCCTCTCCGTCTCCGTCCCTTGGCCTCCTGGCTGTCGCATACTCAGCACCTGGCACTTGTATATTTTTAGTGTGCGTGTATATATATATATATCTATCATTATATCGTCCGAGTCGAGTCGGGATGCTCAAGAACCTGCCATCTACCATATTTCAGTCGAGGAAGCTCGTGTCCACCATCGCCCGAACCCATCCCGTCGACGCCTCCTCCTCCTCCGCCGTCTCCTCCTCCGCCGTCTCCTCCGCCACCGCCGCCACCCACATCACCACCATCCACACCAACAACACCAACAACACCACCACTACCATCACAGCTACGACAGCTACCGTCATCTTGTCTGTCTCCTCGTCCTCGTCGCGGCCTCACGCCATGTCCGCCGACCAGCAGCAGTCCACGTCCACCCTGCCTCAGCCGCCGTCCGGTGCCCCTCCTCCGAGACAACCCGGCACCGCTTTCTTTCCGCTCGGCTACAAAGAGGCAGTGCAACAATGGGTACGCCGTTCTTGTTACCACTCGTCTTCCTTTTGACACGGCCTTCCCGTGCTGACTGACTGACTTGACTGACTGACTGACTTGACTGACTGACTGGCTAACTGACTGCGGCATGACACAGTGGACCAGCGTCACCCCCACCGTCGCAGAGCGGAATGTCATATCATGCATCCCCTACCTCCGAGAGGCCGTCGCCGCCGAGAACAGCCCCCTCGCCCGAATCCCGTCCGCCGAAGACCCCGGCCAGACTCAGACCTCCGCCAAGAGTGATCCGTATGGACCCCGGATATGGAAGTCCACCATGGTCCCGCTGTCCGGCAAGAATCGCGGTCTAAACGAGTTTTCCATCGAGCGTGTCGGTGAGCCCGTCGACGACTCCCTCGTCATGCTCCATGGATACGGAGCCGGCCTGGGCTTCTACTACAAGAACTTCGAGCCCCTCAGCCGATTGACTGGGTGGAAGATCTACGCCCTGGACTGGTTAGGCATGGGAAACTCGAACCGGCCCCCCTTCAAGATCACGGCCAAGGACCCCAAGGAGAAGATCACCGAGGCCGAGAACTGGTTTATCGACTCGCTCGAGGAGTGGCGCAAGATCCGCAAGCTTGACAAGTTCACAATCATCGGCCACTCTCTAGGCGGCTATCTCGCTGTCTCCTACGCGCTCAAGTACCCCGGCCACATTAAGAAGCTCATACTCGCCTCTCCCGTAGGCGTCCCTGAGGACCCCTACGCCATGAATGCCGAGATGCCCGAGCCTTCGGAATCCACATTCCAAGCCGAGTTCACCGTAGATCAGGAAGCCACGACGACCCATCACGATACGAATAGACTGGCCGAGGCCAAAAACCGGCCAGCTGGCACAGCAGAGGTCAACGCCCCGAGGAAGAGGCCCTATCCAAGCTGGCTGGTATGGCTATGGGACGCCAACGTGTCGCCCTTCAGCATTGTGCGACTGGCCGGTCCGCTAGGTCCCCGTTTCGTCTCGGGCTGGACCTCCCGTCGCTTCAACCACCTGCCCGACGAAGAGAGGCAGACCCTCCACGACTACGCCTATTCCCTATTCAGGCAGAAGGGCAGCGGCGAGTACGTCTTACCCTACGTCCTGGCGCCCGGCGCCCACGCCCGCCGACCCATAATCAACCGCATCCACGCCGTCGGCAGACAGACGATCACGCCCGCCACGGAAACCACCCCGGCCGTCAAAGAGACTGGCTTCCCCATCATCTTCATGTACGGCGAGAATGACTGGATGGACGTCGCGGGCGGGCTCGCGGCCGAGGAGAAAATCAAGGAAGCGAGGGTCAGGATCCTCTCACAGGCCACCGACGAGGAGAAGAAGAAGGAGAACGGCTCTTGCAAGGTCGCCATCGTGAAGAAGGCCGGACACCACCTGTACCTTGATAACCCCGAAGAATTCAATGAGTACATCACAAGGGAGATGCTCGAGACCAGGAGGCGAACCTTGCTCGAGAAGAACCGGTCGTAAGCGGCAGCGGGCAGCGTCTGTCTTTCCACCCGCCATTTACGGACGGCAATTTCTTTCTACGAGGGGCAATTGCTCGTCTACTCCTAATTCAACTGCATCGCGTGGTGTCTTTTTTTTTTTTTTTTTTTTTTCTAATTTCTTTTTCTCTCATCCAATAGAACACGGAAACAGGCGTCAAAATAACATCGAGATAGGGGGGCAATAGGTTGCTCCCACCTTCTCCCTGTCCACCTTCCCACCAAGAAAATCATCATTATTGTTGGATAGATTAGGTTTTATTGACTATACAGAGCTACGCTCGCCAACCTCGAGGAGGTTGCACGAGTGGCCGTGCGACGCAATGGGGTTCCTGCGTTGTTACTGTCTGTTATGGTGTTACTATTATCCTCATTGTATTATACGAATTCACGATAGACAACATGATGGTCTCGATCATGCGGCCTCCTTGGATCTGCTAGATGGAGAACTGAAGATGTTAATGCTACTGCTACCTCTCCCGGGCCCGTGTGTCTGTTTGTTAGCCTTGTTTTGTGTGTTGTTGGCTCTCCCTCTTCCTATGTCCTTCAGTATGGTGTGACAGGGTAGCGGGAGAAAAATGAGCAATAGTTATTATTAACGTCGATGCGGGGCTATCTGTGAGCCTCTCCGCTGACCTCCTTGGGGGTATTAGCGACATGGCAAGCTCATCTGTCTAGTATACAAGATGCCAGCCCTGGCCCCTAGGCATTATCATTCCAGTGCTCGTGGTCCCTAGCTTCGGATGCCTCTAAGCAGAGAGTGTTCTTTTGCTGCTTCGCCGCCGTCGGTGCTATTGGTTTGAGCTTGAGCGTTGATAACCGGGCATCCACGTTTCGTTATCCGGGCACCCTCCGGCCTGAAACGGCCTGCTGCACCACATCCGGCCCGGTCTATGCAGCTGACTTAGTTTATCGCGGCCTTAACGGCGTGTAATGGCAAAGCGTTGTTATAAGCGAAGGCTTTAACCTGAATCTTTACAGTATTATTTTATGCACA